>JALLOV010009789.1:0-12830 GCA_036939655.1 Thalassiosira allenii | reverse complement strand
GTACCGCATCAGACACCCCACTGCCTTCCGATGATACCCCCGGCGGAGCGTCATTCGCTCCCGGATTCAACCCAGGTACCGACGATTTCTTGGCGACAGCTGCTACAGGAACGGCGGCCACTCCTTTGGAATCGCTTCCGCGCAGCGGCACCGCCAGCGCCGCCATTGTCCCAAGCCCCGCGAAAACCCTTGCCTGGATGTGAGTCTTTTTCGGTCGTGATTTTTTCGAGGTCCTCTAATATTTCCCTCCCGTACACATTCTCAACATATATCCAATCCCGACTCGCAATTTCATCCACACTTACACAGCAAGCACCTCAGTCAGTCCATGGGAACCAACATGGCGGACATGACTGAGTTCTTCAATGCCGTCATCAGCTTCCCCAAGAGGCCCGTTACCATGCTAATTGTGCTCGCTGATGGATCGGTGTCATACCTGGACGCATCGGATAAGGCCTCCGTTTCCGCAATAAGCGAGATCAAACCCAACGACGGCAGGCACGTCGCCTGGCGGCTATTTACGACCCATACCGAAGCATCAGCCTTCGTCGCCGCGAAACAGTCGGGGTTCGCTCTCGTCGACAATTCGTCGGTTACCAACGCGACCAGGTTAGTAACAGGATTTATTCTGTGTCACTGAATATTTCCCGACCCTACCTGACAGAACAAATATTTCTATAGTTCTGAATTGTTGCAGCAATTATCCCAGAACAAGACTATCTTGCAGCCCTTTCTACAACAGGCTATCGCATCCATGGGTGGTACACCTGCTAATGGCTCGAACTCGTACCTTGTCACTCTCTCTTATGACGGAGAGGCGGTGTTGTTGAAAGCCAGCGAATCAGACACCCTTTCTGAAATTTCCAAACTGAATGACCCAGACGGACCCTACTATAGTTGGAAACTATTCGATGCTGAACTTGCGGCAAAGTCGTTCCTCGAGCAGCTATCCAAGGCGGACTTGATGCCTTTGCTCCCCGAGAATCCCGGCAAGCTGAATGCCATCCGGTGAGGCACTGATTAGTCTTCTTATTTATTTATATTGTCCGTTTTTTTTCTTACCCGGACTGTATTCTTGGATAGATCTGAAACTCTCGGCGAACTCAGTACTGAGATTGGAATCCTGAACGACTTTCTTTCGACATCGTCTGACTTTGCCTGGAATCCATCCAGTAACCCAGCGGCGTCCTTCCTAGTCGTTCTTCTTCGGGATTACAAAACTGGTGTCATGGCCGCGTCGTGTCGAGGGTCGCTGCCAACGGTACTAGAGTTTCGTTCGAACCCTAAGGACTTGTTTGGCTGGAAGGTCTTCCCGTCGTTCGAAGCCGCGCAGGCTTTCTCGAAGAAACTTGCGACCCTTGACTCATCCAAGCCGCTCCCCGATTCTCCCGCGACCTCTTCCGGACCGCCTATGACTCCTGGCTGCATGACTTGGTCTCCGAAAGACGAAGACAAGAATTGCCTCGAGATGTCTGCCATGATGGAACGTGAAGCCGTCCAGTTGGAGGTCGCTGCTGTAGAGACCGCATTCAACGCTGATGAAGCCGAGAAGAAGCAGGCCAAAGCGAGCTCGCCTTTTGCAAACTCTGCTTTTGCGTCTGTTATTGGGTCATCCAATTCCAAGCCTGGTAAGATTGCCACTGTTGGTGTTTCTGCCGAGGCCCACGGCACCACGGCACTTGATATGTCGGCCGTGAAGTTCGATATGGGTACAACTGGTCATGGCTCGGGCGCCCAAGGTGTCAAGCTTCTTGTGTCGTATGTTATTCCAAACAAGACGGCACCTGAGGGCTACGCCTTTTGTCTGTTTGACAACATTGCGCCGGGCATATACTACCTCGAAGGCAAATTCATCAGGCCCAAGCTCGATTACTTCATTCAGCATATTCTCCGGTCCAAGAACGCTCCAGTGCCCATGTACCTTGAGACCTTTGGTGACATCCCGCGGTGCAAGTCGAACCACCCCCATGATTATCGCAGGAGCCGGACCGGTTGGGTTATTCAAGTGCCCTTCTTCATTGTCCGCGTTCCCGATAACATGGCGTCTGTGGAGAAGTACATCGCCGATGCATTTGCCACCATCGCCTCCAACTTCCGAGAGGGATCCTCGGTTGGCCTCGAATTCGCGGACTGGCTCAAGGAGAACAAGGAATCTGTGTATCTCAGAGAGCGTGGCGAAACTGGTTCGAAAAGGAAACAAACCCACGAACAGTTCGCACAGTATCTGCAGACCAAACTTGTTGAAGCCTTCGCGAACCCGAGGACTACCGAGTTCAACGTCCCACTCGACAAGCTCTTAACATACGGGTACATCAAGGAATTTCTCACCGAGCGTTGCGGGTACAACGACTGGTCCGAGATCGCGTTGAAAGACAAGGGAAAAATCCTCACCAAAGCGTTCAAGGATTACCCTGCTTGGGATGCATGCGAAATCAAGCCATTCGGCCAGGACTAATTTGTTTTGCCCGGTTTTCGTTAGCCTTCATCATACCGGAGCAAGACGGGGGTCACACTTTTTTTGTTACTGACCGGAGTACACGGGATTTATTTGGGCAACACACATATTTCCCTACTCCTAACATCTAACCTACGATATCTGTTCTATCGCCTCCTGATCTCTCTCTCCTCTTTTAGGCAAGCGATCTCAATCAATCGCAGTACTGGGATCCCATCATCGCCGAAGAGGAACGATATGTATCCATCATTAAATACATCATTCACGCTGAAGTCGCGTCGGCCCTCCGTTCTACCAAATCTCGTGATATCATGGAGGCACTGGATTCCGAACAGTACCACGCCCAGGTTATACGACAAGCCGCGTACGCCTACCATTCGTTAATTAGGGGTCCAGCCGATGCCGTCGAGGTTTCCCAGTCGAACAATCGTCATCTCAATCATCGACTGGGCGTCATTTCATATTACGAACGATCCCGGAGTGAATACTGTGTCCGTCTTGCAACCGCCCACTCCCCCAAGCCAGAAATGTTCCGCGGCGAGAAGCTATTCATATCGCCAGCGTATCTCAAACATATTTCTGGACTAAAGCACCTCCCACCCCACCCCAACGCCCAGCATCCAGTCATCATCGCCTTTTCGTGGAACGGTGTCCCTACGGTCATCCATTCGTTTGTGCTGCAAAAGGATTTTCTACAAGCTGTTACATCGTCCATCCCGGCTGATACCCGACCCAGCCGGTCCATCATTGAACCGTTTGTTTTCGCAACCAAGGGCAAGTGGCGACTCCCCGATGATTACCCAAAGCTACATTTCCACGAGAGTGAGCTCCAATCGAACGAGAGGTGGTCGTTCCAGCTCAGTAGGGGTGTATTCGAGTTCAAGACGAGGAGGCAAATACATAATGAACGGCGACGTTGCAAACACCGCTCGTTCGTCTACAGTCGTGCCCTGCCGGCTGCCTTTCAATGCCCGTGTCACGCGAGTACTACCTGCAAGCACCGCCTTCTCTGCGGCAACTGCGCCACACCGGACAAGCCATCATCTGAGTCAGGACCGATCGATATCGGGTTCGAGTTGGATCATCTGGCCCGACCCGATGATATCCAGTTTGAGTTTCCATTCAACACCGAGGATGGCGTCATCCCGTACGCTGCCCTACATTTGAATGAACTGAATCTGATGAAGACATTTAACGACTCCATTTGCGAGGTTGACTTTGTCCGGCGACTCAGTCGATATCCAGTGTCGATCCACAACAAGGATGTATTTTCGTTGTATCCACACAAGAATGTGACTGCATCGATCGTCGACTTATGGTCTGCATGGTGAGAAGGGAAATCTTTCGTATATCCGATTATTTCCCGGGTTATTATTATTTCTCAAATCTACTCATTTTATTCATTCCGCTAGGCTCAACGCCCAAATACCAGATACTTCTGCGATATCGTTCCCGTCGGATTTTCTGCCGCGAATCCTATCGCCTTGTAATACGCGACTGGTAGCAAGGGACGCTCTCGACATGTATCCGGACCTAATGGCGGCTCGTATGCTAGTCTTCCCGATTTTCAGCACTTTCTCGGGAATCTCCCAAGCGTCGGTAGTTGTGGTTCTGAATCCCAGTGCCGTTTTATCTACTGACCAAGACGAAGTCTGCAAGCCCGCCATCCTCCATCTCCAGCCTTACTTGTCTCCAATCGATCCAGCGACTTTGGGGAGACGTTTGCGCATCTTCTTGAACCGCGTCATCGAGTGGGACGACCGATGTCCTATGACAGTTTCGTTCAGGTCAACCAATCTTAAGGTCTTCGTACCGGATGGTGAGTTTTGCTTTGACGTCTGGCGTGAATCGATTTGATATCTTGTCCAATAATATTGCTATGCAGTTCCTAGGCAGTATTCATTAGAAGACAACGGCGTAACAGTCCTGAAGTTCATACACTCCATCATGTCGTTATCTGAAACCAGATTCACCCAAGTCGATCTTTCGACAAATTTTCGGGACTCAATATCAAAAGCGAAGCCATTCCAACTGTGGCCGGGAGACGGCTGGCGGATAAGAACTGAGGTGTATGTGTTCATCACCACGATGTCGGGTCTCTACCGTCTCGACCGCGTCGATACATCGGGGTCGACACTGGACAGAGCTCGTCCGAAGCGACACAAGTCTGGAACAAACTTGCGCCGGCTCGGGCCGTTTTCGCCCGAGGCACCGGTCCCCGTTCCATCCTTGCTGAGGTACTCCTTTTTATCCGATGTGATTTTTGCGGGGGACGTCATCGATTACAAGCCATTCTCTGACGATTCTAACTACAATATTGGGAATCTCATCCGAAGAGCGACCGTATCTGCAATACGGCTCGAGGTGGACCGCAAGACCCTGACTTTGGTTTTAAACAACGGGGACCGTCTAGTGAATTCTCTCCATCTTGTGCGAAGAGTATCGATGCAGAATATGCACACAGGCGAACCCATGTGGAACCCCGTGCGTATGTGGAGGCATCTTTCCGAGATCGAGTTGTACCCAACCGTGGATGCCATCGACGAAGCCAACTCGTCAGGGGATGTGAATGTCATAACAGATGACGACCAAGTCGACGGAGACGGCACACCAGAAATGGCCAACCCAGAAGCGATTCGGACGGATGCGAAGGCTTCAAACAGGCGCCGTAAACGAGACAAAGAGAGATGGAGATACCTCAACAAAAAGCTGGACGAGATGCACGATGGACAATTCGGCAAGCGTCTGAGTTGGTTGGACCCGAGTATTCTCCCATCCGAGATCACGTACCTGAACAATCTGTATCTGGCCTGCCTTGCCATCGGCGAAATTCCACTGTTCAAGGAATTGCTATCGTGTTGCATGAACAAGACAGGTGAACACGGCAGGACCTCTTACGATGAAAAGAAAAAGGCCGTCGATGAAAAGGTTTATAAAAAAAGAGGCCGCATCGGGACAATAGCACTGAAACTCGGATTCGGCCTGCTATTCTTCAAGTCGTTCACGGACGCAGCGGGCAAAACACAACCAGTATCACCCCCGACACGGGCACCGAAACCACCAACGGCTCGCGACCTCACCAAGCGAGACATGGAGTGCATCGAGGGTACGCTAGCCTTCGAACTCGCGAACATGCATTTGAAGATACAAATGTGTGGATCGTGTCGCGAGAACCACCTGAACGAAGTCCGGTCGCCGTACGATCCCAATGCCAATTACAAGTGCGACCAGTGCAAGAAAATAAAGGCTCCCAATCATTATCTGGACAAGAACCTGCACCCGATTTGGTACGAACGGGATGTGAACGGAGAACTGCGCAAAGACAAACACGGCAACCCTATCATCCGATACGATATTCCGAAGGAGCTCGCCGACCTCACCACATCCGAACAGCTTCTCATTCGCAAGGTTGCGCCGTACATTCCCAGCATCCACCTGTCACAAGGATACTACGCGATTACCGGCCAGTGCGTTGCATTTCATCAAAATGTCTCTGACGTTTGCACCAACCTTCCTCGGAAGCCGGACAACATTATCACTGTTATCCGTCAAATGGGGAACAGCGAAACCACTGGAATTCATTTGAAAGATCTGAGAGTGCGCAAGAAAGTCGTCTTGGACGCTCTGCACTGGTTGAAAATGCACCATTCGGAATACCATGACATAACAATATCAGAATCCAACCTGGATTGGATGGGAAAGTCTGATAGGGCAAGCCTATATGGCCAAGTCAAACATTTGAAATCAAAAAGCGGAAAATCGGCCCAGACCACCCAGCCTCCTGCGGTATCCAGGGTGCAATGCCTTGACGGATTGGACGGAGGTGACAGTTTGACACACGTGACAAATGCGGTCAATATCCCTCGGGCAGGGATCGATCCCGACCAACGCAAGATGATGGACGAGCTAGTCAATGTAGCGGTAGAGTCGAATCAGGAAGACAAGCTTCTCATGTTCCCACCGCACAGCGACACACCCGTGAGGTAAGCGATCCGGGATTTTTTCTAGTACATCAATCATTTCCCGTCTTCTCACCGCACTTGTTAACGACCTGATAACTCCAGCGAGTACGACCCGACTTCAAAGATCTTCTGTTGTGCGTACCCATGGTTGTTCCCGGGCGGCGTCGGTGATGTCTACGACACAAAGCGAGGCGCCGTCGACGATCTAGACGGACCGGTGCACGATTTCCGATCCTGGGCCAACCATCTCATGCACTACTGCGACGGTCGTTTCCAGGAGGATCAAATGTTCACTCTGTATGTGTTCAATATGATGCAGCGCCGGGACAATAACACAAGCGGCGCCTATTTTCACTCTGATAAGAATTGGTACGGCACGAACCCACCCACGCTAGAGCAATTGAAAAACCAGATCCGAAGCGGGGATTTCACCTTCGTTTCCAAGTTGCGATACTACTCATCAACAATTCGGGGAACGGATGGCTACTGGCGACGCAAGACGGGGGAACTCCAGGCGTGGATAGACTTTCATGTTTCGAGGGGCCACGGTCCGCCAACGCACTTCGTTACGCTGACTTGCGCGGAGAATTGGTGGCCGGATCTAAGGGACATCTACGCAGACCTCGAAACAAACGCCGAGGCTACGAAAGCGTCTCTGCCAGCTACTCACGGCAGCGGGCGTCGCCGTACCGGTGAGAAACCGAAACAATCCGAATTGCTCCGACGGTCGAACTACCAGGCAATGTGCAAAGCAGCTCGGAAGTATCCTTTGTATGTGAACAAGTATTTCATGAACAGAGCTAAGCGATTCATGGACGAGTACGCCCGGGACGTATTGGGCCTCGAGTATTATTGGGGACGGGTGGAGTTCGCGAGCGGAAGAGGAGCAATCCATTTACATATTCTTGGTATCACGAAAGACAAGGCCTACCTCCACGAATTCTATAATGCGAAGACGGAAGCGGCAAAGACAAGAGTCCTGGCGCGATACGCGGAGAGGAGCCTAGGCATGACGGCCGACTTGGAATTCGACCCAACCCACGACAGGTTCCACAAACAGAACAGAAGTGAAAGGCTCACATCTGATTCTCCGCTGGGCACTAGATTCAGCGAATGCGCCGATTTCGATCTCGATCACATCCACCTCGCCCAGGACGGAATGAATCATGATTGCAACGAGTACTGCCTTGGGTACCCGGACAATGCCGGTATAAAGCTCCGGATATGTCGATTTGGTTTCGGTACCGAGGCCACATCAAACCAAGGCGACACATCGGGCAAGGAGCTCCGGTCGTCACCGATAATAGAACGGAACGAGCGAGGGGTCGAACACCTATTGCTACCTCGACAACATTCCACGAGAGTTGTCCAGCACAGTAGGCGAGTCCTACAAGCCTGGCGAGCGAATGCTGATGTTCAATTGCTCATATACCGATCCAATCCGGACATCCCAGACGTGTCTGAGATTGAATCGGTTTCGAGGTATTGCACTGCCTATACCGGGAAGACCAGCCGGACTACGAGGGAGGAGTCGATGGCGATCCAGAACGTGATCATCAGGTAAGAGTTCGGGAATAATTCGACTCCATCAAAAAATTCCCTCACCAACACGAATCGCTCGGCCGATCACGACCCCAGCACCAATGACAAGGACCTCAGTCATCTTTCCACGATCACAAAGAGATCCCTTAATAAGCTAACTGGTTCTCGGCAGGTCAGCATCCAGGAAGCCGTCCACGAAATCGCCGGTCTCGAGCTATGGNGTTTGGAGACCGAAGGAGTTCTTCAAGGACAAGACGACCAAGAGAGAGAAGTACAGAATCTTGATCCCGAAGGGGCTCAACTGTCGACCACGATACCCAGTTGATTACGACTACGCTAGGGGTATGTTAATCATGCACAAGCCTTGGAGCAAACGGCACCCAATCACAAAACTCTTGAACAACAAGGAGAAGACGATCGAGTTGTTCAAAGAGGGGATAGACAGGCGCCGGTTCCCACTGTACGTGATGGCAGAATATGAGCGTGCGGTGAGATACTCGCAACAATGGAAATATGAGTGTGTTGCGAAGGCGGCAACGAACCGAGAAAAGCTCGACATCGTGGACTTCGACGAGGACGAGCTAGAGGCCCATGCTAACTGGGAACATAGTCGGCACATCTCGGCGCAAAACACCATGAAGTTCGACGACTCGATAGCGGGTGACGTGGTAGACCTGGGAACGGATCATGATTGGTCCAGGCCGTTCTTTACTGATGAGAGGTGCACAAACGGACAACCAGCGGAGAAGTACACGTCATACTTGAGAGATGCTTTCTACAGCCAGCCGTCAGAATCACAAGATACATTGATCCTCCCTACCAAAACGGACGGGTCACGGTACTGCCTGGATTCGCTCAATGCCGAACAACAGACGGTCGTTATCTGTGCCATGGAGGCGATTATTAAATTTCTCACAAACGACCCGACATACAAGCCACTGCGCGCAACGGTGATGGGGTGCGGTGGAACTGGCAAGTCTTTCATTATCAACACACTGGTAACACTTGTGAGAGAATACACAAAACGCAACGACTCAATACGGATAGCAGCGCCATCGGGTGGGGCCGCATACAATGTCGGGGGTTGCACACTCCACCGGTGTCTCAACCTCTCTGTGGATTCCAAAACTTTGTGCAAGGACCTGAGCGAGGATAAGCAATCGGAGCTCGCGGCAAAGCTCAGAAATTTGCTTGCCCTGGTCATCGACGAACGAAGTATGGTGTCGTCAAGTTTGCTGGGCGCGGCTGAACGAAACGTCAGACAGTGCGTGTACTCTCAGCAGAATAGACAGGAGTTATGGGGAGGCATCCCTGTTGTTTTGCTGTTCGGAGATGACTACCAGCTCTTTCCAGTTGCAGAGGAGGGCGCCATCACCGGCTACCACAAGAAACGGAATCCCTGGGATCAATCAGAAGACAGGGGCTCGATGGACAAGCAATTGATCACGGACACAGGGAACGACCTTTTCATCGACGACCTCACACAAGATGTCTTTGAGCTTACCACAAACTACAGGAGCAGAGAAGACCCAGAATATGCTCTAATACTGAAGCACCTACGCAAGGGCCAGTGCACCCGTGACCAAGCACACCGCCTCATGAAACAGAGCCTACATAATCACGGGCCAGCGTTTCGTGACTACCTCGAGAACCATCCAAGGACGGTGTATTTATACACGAAGAACCAAGAAAAGAATCAGAAGAATCGCGAAAGACTCGTCCACCTCGCCAAGACGTCGAACAAACCGGTTGCTAGACTTCGATGCGAATGGGAAAGCCTCCGTAAACAAGGGCGGGGGTACGAGTCAGTGTATCGAAGCCACTTCGAGGACACAAATATAGTGTTACAAAGTGATCTGTGCGTGGGCGCAACAGTCGCGATCCATGGGATAAATATCGTCCCCGAGGCAGGACTATACAATGGCGCAAGAGGCACCGTGGTAGATTTTATTTACGACACGGTATGCGGCCCAAACGACAAACAGGGCCAACATCTCCCGAAGGCAGTCGTAGTTGATTTCCCCGGGTTGAAGCTTGGAAACGCCGAACCGTGGGACAACCGACACCCAACGGTAAGTAACACGGGAAATACGCGACCTTGTCAAATTATTCCCGAGTCTAACTTTTGGAGTGTGCACCTACTAATATTCCGCCGTAAAGCATGTACCGATCCCGGTGCACACGGTACCGTGTAAGTACCGCTGTTGCCAGGTGACCTACTGCCCGCTCATCCTCGCATGGGCAACGACCGTGCACAAATTCCAAGGATTCGAAGCGGGTTTCGGTGCCAACGACACGATCAACTATATCATTGCGGATCTAGACAATTTGACATGGGAAAAGAATCACCCGGGCACGGCTTATGTTGTAGCGAGCCGGGCGAAAACAATAGGGACACCCACTGATACCGAGCCCTATCCAGCAAGATCGAACCTCTTCTTCGATGGAACAATATGCGAGGACAGGTTCACCGACTTCACCCACAAAGTGAACGGGGATATATGTGTCGCCATTGAGAAACGTGACGCATGGGTGGATTACATGGAGGGCAAGGCGGAGAGCACGAGACAGAGGAGACAAGGGCACTACTTAGCGAACACAACGGCGTGGGTCAAAGAAGCAATTCGTACAAACACCGTAATGACGAAATCGGACCTAGACAAGAAGATCATCGCCATCTTAAAGAATCCAAATGATGAATGGAGAATCGCAAAACAACAATACATGATACCAACATAAGTGGGGTAAGTGGGGGAACAATCATAAAACCTGTTAAAAAATAAAAATGTTGGGTGGCGACAACATAGGCCGCTCAAAGGCGATCAAACCGAAACTTAACTAAACTACACCATGCGCTGGGTTCACGAGTTCTGACACAACCGATCTGTCTCATTGTGTCACGGTCCCACGCCACGAAGAAGATCCAAAGAATCCAACAAAATCCGAACCAGCCGGCGCGCAAACAAAATAGCGAACCAAATCACTGCCACTAGACCATGGCGGAACCCACCCACTACTACCACCGCATCAACTGCAAGTCGGCGGACGCGTTCAGGAATGTGCAATTGGACGAGTTCAACGCGGAACCATCCGACAGGGTGGCCCACATACTATCCCTCTTAACCCATCGGATTCCGTCAGCTACCGGGCGGTGGGGTGTCGGCGACGGAACCATCTACATAGAGTCGATGACGTTCTCAATGCGCTGCACCGACGGAGAGGTCAGAGAGATTACAACATGGTGGGACGAAGAAGGCCGAGACAAAAGCCTCATCCCCAACCACCGGGCAAACGCAATCATTGACGCGGCCCGGTTCACAACAGCGGAACGAACACACTTCAGCGATAACCGCAATCAAGTCCTCAAAGAACACTACGGCTGCAACTTCGTCTTCGGGGATTTGATATGCGAGCTCCCAGTGGGAACCCCGCCACCCGACCACACAATCTATAACAACAACCCACTGCTGTCCATCGTACAGACGAGGGAACCATCAGCTGAGATGATCAGCGAACACGGCCGAGAGTTGGCAGTGAACAAGTTATCACCGGAGAGGATGCTCCTATCCATCGTCCGAGGGTCGTCAGTGTGGCAAGATACAGAGTATTTTGTAGCACCTAGCACATGCAACGACCCCGAGCTGAAATTGCTCTTAAGGTTGTGGGGTACCACCGAAGATGCCCTGACTAGGCTCATCCCGAACCCCACGGAACCCAACGGGTATGCTACCACCCTGCAGTTCACACGGGAGTGGGCAACGCTCAACCAACAAGACAAGGACCGCATCTGGCGACTACCCCAGCTGCCAGGGACGACAACCAGCGCCTGTTACGACAATCTAGGCAGAGAGCGTCCCAGCAACGACGTCTACCGAATAGTGTTTGGCGACCTACCCCGTACTGAAGCGAGACAGGACTTCATCCGTCTAATGAAAAGCTGGGAAGACGGTCCCGCCATCCAGATCTACTCGCTTGCCCAGATCGAGGACTCAGTAACTACATATTACCAGAGAGACCCCGCCCTAATTTACTTCCACCACGAACGTGGTCGCTTCATGTACATGCTGGGTCGCCCAACCGCTGACAGCGATGAGGGAGCGGACGAACAGAACTACCAAACCGAGCTCCGCAATCTGCGACGCGCCCTCAGGGACGGAAGAATTCGGTCTGTCGTAGAAGGCCCGCCACTCACCTTGGGCGGAAGAGAACTCTTCACAATGGAGGTCGAGATCAGGAACAGAGATTGCCTTCCGTATTTCCTCCTCCGCAGGGACGGGAATATGACACACGCCACCAAAACGCCATACTTCTTCTTAGTACACGAGACGGGGACAAACGCGATCAACTGGATCAACAGAGGGCACCAACGGGCGGGCTGAGCAGCCAATATAAGACAACACGGGAAATACGATAAAAGACGATCGAAATCCCGGCTCCTATCACGGAACCCAATTAGCAAATCAATGTAACACCAGGGGATACACCAGGGAAAAAAACCACGACAACGGAAAAATCCCGACCAATTGTTAAGGCTAGTCCTAGTTTATGTAAACACGATAACTAAACAGAAGAAAAACTAAAAGTCTCACTAATAGACGATACCTCGATCGCAATATCCCAAAACGCGCGTAACTAAAAACCCCAACATACTTCCCGAGCCCAGATTTATTCCCATCCTGGTCATCAGAGCTTCCCGCCAATCCAAATAAACGTAGGAATCAATACAAAAAGATGAAGGAGGGGTGAAACCAGTATGTACAACATATTGGACTCTATTTGAAAGACTAGATAGAAATACTAGCGGGGTGACACGAACATCGCCAAAAATAGCCAAAAAAAGGAGGCAAAATGACCTTTGGGTCTTGCAAAAA
>JALLOV010008225.1:0-11054 GCA_036939655.1 Thalassiosira allenii | reverse complement strand
GCCGCAAGGCGCGTGAGCAGGAGCCCAATTAAGGACTGAACCATCACTTGTTTAAGGGATCGTGGGCTAGGTCACTGGAGGGTGACCTCGCCGCCTAAGGATGGTCGATCCGGCCGGGTAATTTAATAATTCATTGTTCAGTTGTTGTTGATGTTGTTGTTGGTTTGTGTTGTTGTGAACAGTGTGAGTCGTGCGAGAGACCGCGACTGGACTCGGTCGAGTCGTCGGTCGTGGTCGGGGGCGTCGCCTCGTCGAGTTGGGTCGCTCGATTCCAGCTGGGTGTGTAGTGGCGTGAGTCGTGCGCGATGTTGTGACTGGATTGGGTTGAGTCATCGATCGTCGTCGAAGCTGTCGACGTGAGGAAGTGAGTTGCTCGAGGCCAGCTGGGTTCGCGCGTCCTTCGCTGACAGCACGCTTAGCAGAGATCGCAGACTCCATTGAGACGATCCAGTATTGTCGGTCGATAGCAGATCCCTCTGCCAGTTCTTCGAAGTCCTGAGACAACAGTTGGCGATGCTTGGGAAGGAGGTAGTCTGGGTCAGTGAACATCAGCTCCTCGACTCGATCGAAGATCTTGTCGTGTTCAACCTGCGTTAGGCCATCGAGCCCTCTGTAGTGGACTGCGTTGTTGCGAAAAATCCATTGCTTATGGGTGATCTGGAGGAGATGCTCGATGAATTGACGGCCCCACTTTTCAGGAGGCAGGCGAAGACCAGACTGGATCAGAACAGGCTTCATGATGCTGACCCACAAGGGTGAGATTCTTCCTTCGAGGAAGCAGTCCCATTGCAGTCGATCAGTGGCCTCTGCGAGGCGACGGTACTCCTCCACGTCGAGGCGCAGGCATTCGACCATCGACCTCTCGCCAAAGGAGAGCAGGTAGTCGTGGACCATGTCGACCAGGATTGGATCGACGTGCGTCTCGGTCATCCAATCAGTCAGACGTCGAGCTGTGATTGCAAACATCTTGCGTCGACCTGGGGCATTGCAACGAGTGATGTGCATTGTCGACTCGACTTCCTGCTCGCAGCTAGGGCAGAGATTGCTCGTCGTACCTTCGTTCCAGTAAGACAGTTGGAGATTAGTTCCAGCGAATTCTGAGACGTGTTTGGTCAGCCAGACGCGAAAGAGCTTTGGGAACTCCATCATTGTCGCCTCCAGCCCATCCCACCAGACGAGATCGAAGTCCTGACTCGAGATAATTCGTTCTCTGTCATAGAACGCACGCGCAACTTCGTGGCCCACGTGATTGTCGATGGCACGTCGCAAAGAGCCTGTGACCTTCTTGCCAGCAACTTTCACTCGGATCTGTTCGAAGGGTAGGTCAGGGTCGATGTATTCGTCGCTCACAAAGCCTGCTTCGAGGGCGCGCTTGGCCAATGTATCAGCCTTGTCGTTCAGTCTCTCCTCGAGGTTGCAATTCGCCCAACCCTTTCGTTCGACTGCGTGGCCTTCCACCCATTCGAATCTCGAATGGAAGGGATTCTCTCGAATCAATTGCTTCAAGTAGCGTAACAGGTCAGCTTGCGACTGCTTTTCTGAGAGGGAACTCGAAGGGTCATTGCCATGCGAAAGGACGCCTCTATTATCGCAGTGAATCGTCACAGTTTGAAAGGGAGCTGACGCTCGGCGTGACGCTGCTCGTAGGATCAGCTGAGCGACGATGGCGCCCAAGATTTCGCCTCGATAGTTGCTGGCTTCATTCGAGTGATCAGCTACTCCACACTTTGCCATCCTCCTCGTTGTTTTGCAGTAAATGTACACTCCTGCTGAGGAGACTTGTGTCGAGATATTCTCCTGGTAAGACCCATCGTGGACGATAGCAAGGCTTCCCATGATCATCCCTCGTCGTATCCACTCCCCATCGCCATCGCAGACGAAGTGTTGCCACAGACTCTGGTTTGGAAACGAGTGTAAAACAGCCCAGAAACTGGTTGGCTGGTTCGGCATTGTCGGGCAAAGCGCCTTCGAGTGCAATGTGACTGTCATCTCGTCTACGTGGTGTACAGTGGCGTAGAAATCGCCAGGAAGGTCGCCGACTCGCGTGGACAGCCACTGGTACTGGACTCCGTGGCGAGTTACTCGACTCGAGGGATCTTTCTCGAATATGTCGTACATCGTCTCGCCTCCATTAACACGTCGTCTGTACAGAGCTGAGGCATCCTGATTCGTTCGCCAGTCGTACGTCACGTGAGGCTCTCGAATGAAGGGGCCCAGACGCTGCTCCAAAATTAGCTCGCCAGACGTGAGAGCTCTGATAGCGTCCCTCCAGCGCTCGAAGTCCCCTCTAGTTGGCTGCTCATAGGGGAAGGTATGGGATGACACCCCTGGTTCCTCGTTGAGGGCCCATCTGTCGATACTGATTCCATCGCAGCAGACGATGTCGCTCAGGTGAAGCACATTTTTGTAGTTCGCCACGACCTTCAACCCGTACAGTTCAGCGCCTTCGAAACCAATGCGATGGAACTCGCTGATCAAGGCTCGATCGTTCTGGCGGACTGGTTGGTTGAAATACTTGTCCTCGAGCTCGATTTCTACGTCCAGGCGCCTCGCGAGCTGCCAAACGTTCTTGAACCAAGTCCCATCCGTCGCCAAGACCTCGAATGTCTCGTAGTCCCATTCGAAGGGATTTCCATAGAGCCCCACCTCGATGACGAAGTTCTCGTACGCCCATTTGAGCATCTTGCCAGGAGCGTCCAGTGCTTCCCAGGTGCACTGTAGGAAGAATATTTTCTTCGCTAGAGTGATCACCACGAAGTTTGGCAGACCCAATCCGACGTAGCGCTCAGGCAGCATCCTCCACGCCGTCGTGATGCACCTGTTGACTCCCAAGCACGGAAGCACTCGAAAATAAAGGGACTGCAGCATCTCCTCGAGCTTTTTGGGGGGCATCACGACTGCTACCAGGCCCCATGACATCGCTGGGAAGAGTTGCATGTCGAAGCTGAACCAGGCGTCCCTGCGTGGGAGAGGCTTGGTTTTGAGGCAATCCGTCCAGTCTAATCCCTTCTGCCTCATCTTCTCGATGTGAGTCTTGGAATTCCCGCATGGAGCGAAATGGAGGCCTAGCATCTTCGACGCTTCTGTGACGTCGTAGGTCTGGATCCACGCTGTCGAGCCATCAGGTTGTGGAATCGAGACGTGCGCTGGCGCAATGGAGCCGTCCTTGGCAATCACTTCAGCCTTGGCAGGCGGGAGGTCCCTGAGCGACTTGAGCCTGGCGCGGCCCTTGACGAACTTGTAGGCCATAAGGTAGAGGGAGCACTTTGGGGGCTTCAGGATCCCGCCAGATGCTTGGACCAGCATCCCCCAATCGTAGCCCGCGCCTTGGACCTGCTCGATCAGCTCATCGTCAGACGTGGACGGCGTAGGGGCCCAGTGCAAAAGGTCCGTGTCGTCGACGAACATGATTGCTGCCAGGATGAACAGGCTGGCCGTCTTGGCCGACGTGAGCTTTGCCCCGTGACCCATTCGTCGATAGGCCCGAACGATCATCGACCCGAGCGACCCAAATCCAGGGGGCGCCATGCAATTCCCTTGCCCCAAGCCAGCAATTGGATCCTCCTCACTCCCGCCGTAGAACTCCTCTGACTCGCCAAAGCCAGTTCTGAGGCAAAACTTCATCACTTGGAGCGCTTTGAACAGCACTTGGCACGACGAGACAGGAGCTCCCCAAGCCTGCATCGACAAGCTGCATGGCGAGTGAAGGATGCGATCGTAGCAGTCCCCCAAGTCCTCGCCTTCTACCGCGGCAGGGTGGTGCAGGGTTCGAGAGCCATCGCAGAAAAATGTCTTGCACATTGCTGCTCCATCGCAGTGGCTACCTTTCTTGGAGAATATCTCGTCAGGAATGATTGAGCTCTCGTGAGCTTGCTGCATCATGCGTCGCGCGAAAACTAGCTTGTTCCACCAGTTGAAATCGGCCTCGAAGAGACAAATCGCACGAAGACGATGGACGAAAGTGTTGCCCATTATCTTCTCTAACAAAACTGTGACCCCATAGCTCCATCTGGCAAGAGGCAGACCACGCTTCGCGCACTCAGACAGCTTCGCCGCGTGCAGTGCAGACAGGCCGTAATCGAAGGACGCTGCTTTGTAATGCCCCATGTGAAGGCCACTGTACGAAGAAGAGATGCGCTCGTTGGCTCGTTGCCAGTAGTACTGGAAGTCTTCGACTGTGACGTACGTCGCCAGAGTCTTGGGATTCATCTCCTTGTAGACGATGGCGACCTCCTCGAATAGCAGGCGTGTCGCCTCGTCTGTGCCAGGGGGAAAGACATAGGTCCCTTCCAGCAGTTGGCGTGCGCACTCTGTGTCCCCTAGGAAACCAATATCGTCGAAGAGCTGGCCGTGACTGCATGGTGCTGAAAACGCGAGGCGAAAGCGCTCGGCAAGGTTCTTACTGCAAGCAAAGAAGACACCCTCCTTCGTCTTAAACTCCTCGACGCCCTCCTCTTCGTCAATAACGCCCAGAGGGTATCTTGACGAAGGGGACTCGTCGATCGCGTTCGTCTCGCCTGGCGCAGGAGGAGGTGGATCCTCTGGTGGGTTCGTTGGACCCGTCGTCGGACTTCCAGTTGGATCGTCCAGAGGAACCTTGACCGACAGGACACTCCTCGCTCGAGGGGGCTTCGTCGATCGTGTGACTCGGCGCCATCGTTTGCGATTCGCTTCTCGATGCAGGATGCGAAGGATTATGTTGGCCTTGTCGGTGTCACCACGAGCGACAGCCTTTCGATGTAGATCCTTCAAATGTTGGCGACGAAGCTTGGGAGCCTTCTTCTCGTAGTCCTCGAGCTTTCGCCGCGTGATATAGAACTCAGCGTTGAGCTCATCGCGCGTGATGAATCGAGGATCCTTTATCGAATACTTCCTGCAGTCACGAAAAAGGTTCCTCGGATCGCGAATCTGGCCATCGAGGAACCTCTTGACTCGCGCCAAGAGCCAGCGGCGTCGCATCCACGCCCCTACTTCTGGGCTCCACTCGATATGACACTGCTTGTACGTGCGGCAGTTTGACTCGGCTGACTTCATAAACTCCTCCAGCTCCTTGTCCCACTTATTCATTCGAAGGAGCCACTGCGAGTCAGATAGGGTGTCTGAGTCGCGCCTGATTTCAAAGAGCTTTCGAAACATTTGGTGACGATCTAAGAGTTGGTTGAGGCAGTCTCGATAGTTCTGGCGATGACGCTCGTTCTCTGTGAGCTTCCGACCAGCCGCTGGGACTACTCGTGGGAAGACGTCTCCTATCATCGACTCTGACTTGAAATCCAGCGCGAAACATCGATGGTCGCCGACCCCTCCGTGCTTCTGAAAGATGGTGGCATTGACGCAACTGACTCCAGCTGTAGCGTAGACGGCGTCAACAGGGCGCGAGCCTCGATTGAATGTGGGAGGCAGCTTCTCGCCGTTGACTAGCAGGCATTGCTCAGTCATCCGCAGGTCGTCCTCGGCCAGGCGCTTGGCCAGGCGATCCTCGTAGACGTCCTCGTTGAAATCGCCCATGAGGATAATTTCCAGGCCCTCCTCTTTCCACTCGACCAGTTGCTCGACGAGTTGCTCGAAGAAGATATCTCGTGGCGAGCGACCATCGCCTCTGGCCTCGAAATGGCGAGCTTGTTGGTCCCACGACGTTTGGCCTGCTGTGTCATCGCCTGGCGCGCATGGCTGGTATGCCATGCAGACTACAGTGGTCTTACCACCTCCGCCTACCCTCATCCAGCACCATCTGCCAAGCTTTGACTCGTCTGCCTTCGCCTCGCTCACCTGGGACGAAAGGCGCCCCAGGGCCATCATTGCTGTCCCTCCATGCTGACGTCTCGTGATCTTCTGCTCAGACGTATTGAAGCCCACGACTGACTTCCTTTCCTGGCCCTGGCCGAAGAGATTCTCAAACTTCTCGTGCTCTTCAGCAAAGCGCCAGTCCGTCTGGGTCTCGCATCCTGCGAAGAGGTCCACATCGTACTCTTTGAGTAGACGTTTCCAGCGTCGAATCTTCTTTCGTCGCGCCTTCCCAGAAGACCAGACTCCAAGACTGTTGAAGTTCTCGAAGAAGATGCGAATCGTGTCCTCTGGCTTCTGCTTCGTCACGTGGCCATACTGCCCAGTCTTTTGTAGCTCCTCCACCTCTCGACGCACGGCTGTCGACGCCTGGCGCTCGGCCTGGGCGAGCTCGAGTGCATTCGCTCGCAAGTCAGGCCGTTTCCGCTTCCCACGAGCCTTACGATGCTCCCTGTTCACATGTTCGATTAATTTGTCAAAAGAAGGCTTGAACTTCTTTCGATACTTTTTGCTGCCACGATCAAACTGCCTGAATTGATCCTCGAAGGACCTGGCAGCATTCTTGTCTCTCAGGTTTTGCGCTCTGCGCTGGCGGCGCACCAGCCTCCCGCTCCTCCTCTCGTTCTTCTTCTGCCTACGTCGCCTGCGCTTCTCGTCTCGGTCGTGAGAGCGCTCCTCGTCCCTCCCACGGGACTGATCAGAGGCCGACTTGTACGCATGGAAATGACGATTGAAATGGCGGGAAGAGGCCCCAGCGTCTTGATTGTTGTTGTTGTTTTCATTTTCGCGCCCTCTTCTGTTGTTGATGTTGTTGCTGTCGTAGTTAGGGCTATGTTGTCGATTAAGGATCTCATAGTAGTTCGAAGATTGATGGTTAGTATTGTTATGTTGGGTGGGAAGTGGTCTTCTCGGAGTAGGTTTGGGGTTACTTCCCCTGCCACTACCAGGGACAGGGTGGTGCGCTCTTGAGTCCATCATACGTCGCCCTCGCCATCCCCGAAGGCCGTCATTTCGGCATCGTCGATGGTCTTACCAGGATCGTCTTCTGTGGAGGGCGACGCACCCTGGGGGGATCCGACTCCCCTTGCCTGCTCGAACTGAGCTCGCATCCGTTCCATCTCGGCCCTGGCCTCAGCCCTGACCCTCTCTACTTCCTCCCTGGCCCTGGCTGCCGCCTCCTCTCTGGCCCTAGCCACTTGCTGCTCCAACTCCTCGTCCTTCTGGGCCAGGGCAGCATCCTTCTCTGCGCACTCGCGCCTGAGCTGGAGGTTCTGCGCCGCCCTCTCCTTGTGGTTCATGCCGAACCCGATGGACTCCTCGGAGCGGTCGGAGCGCGCCCCCGCGGACTGGCCATCGTGGCCCGTAGCTCGGGAGGGACCTGAGTTGTCGGCCATGCTGATGTCGTCCCTCTCACGCAGGGTCTCAGCCAGCGCCTCCCTTGAGTTGGCGAGGTCGACCTGGACCTCCCCCGTGGCCGTCTCCTCCGCGTAGGCCTCCAGCCCCCACTCGGCCTCGACCTCCTCCAAGAAGTCGTCCTCCTCGGGGAACTCCGCCTTCACCCTGCGCGTCGTGGGGTCGTAGTGGGACCACTTGCACATTCCCGCGTGCTCGATGTCGAAGGACTCCATGAGGGTCTGGGCGCAGGAAAGCTTGAGTTTCATGTTCTTGGTCCAGTACCCAAAGAACCAGCCTCCAGGGCACTTCCTGATGTTCTCGGCGAGGGCGATAGCTTCAGGGACGTCTGCCTTTACTGTCACGCGGACGGACCCCGCGCCGAGACCCTGGGTGACTGGAATGCACGCTTGGATGGCTGGGACTATGACCCCGTTGTGCTCCACTTGGAGCCGCATGATCTCCTTGATAAGAGTAGAGAACTTGTAGGGCCGAGGCCGCCTGGCGTCTTCCATGCGGATCTCCACCCTCTTGTTGAGGTCCTCGATGCAGTTCCAGGTGATCACTAGGATGCCGTTGGTGTACACCATTTGAAACCTGCGGAGGCGCTGCATGTTGGTCCTGTCCGTGTTGGAGAACCCCCCGCTGAACACCTGGACCATCTTGCAGCGACGGCCCAGGATAGTCCTGCACACGCCAGACTTCCAAAAGAGGTTCCAGAGGACGCAGAGCCTCGGCCAGTCCTCGGGCGACCCCTCAATGCTAAGGACCCAGCACCCGTTCTCCTTGAAGCCAGGGATGTTGTTAAGGGAGAGCCGCTGCTCCACTCGGTTGCGGCTCTTGCCTTTGCGCTGAGAGCGCCAGCCGATCGTGAGCTGGGGAAGGGGCTTGTCGATCACGTCCAAGGGCACCTTGCCTTTGCTGGCCAGCTCCTTCTCCATCTCCTTGAGGTAGTAGTTGATCTGCTCCGTGGTGCCGTGGCTGCAGAAGACTCTTGGGACCCCAATGATAACTACCTGGGTCATGGACTCCTTGGACTGGTGGGGCTTCCAGATGATTTCGATGCCAGCATCCTCCAAGTCCATGTTCAGCATCTCGATGGCTTCCTTGATGTTGACACCTGCCGAGACACGGATGGTGCCATTCATCTTGTTCGGACCTGTGAACTCCGCATCGTCATCGTACCCCTTGGGCATTCCCTGGGCAGGCACCCTTGGGGTGGCAGGAGTGTTTGCCTGGCCTCCCTGCCTGGAGTTCTGGTTGTTATTCCTGCGAGCCTTCACCTTGTAGTACCACTGTGCCAATGCCGTGTTGTCAGGGAAACCCTCTTCTACGAGGTGTGAAATGATGTCTGGCAGGTCCGAGTCGTCATCGAGGGGGTGGAGTGTGAATCCAGGAATGGCCGCAACCATGATCTGCACTGCCGCCGCGAGACCTCCTAGCATGACCTCCTTGTTGGACAGGCCGTCCTGCATGAGGAGTCTCAGGATGAGAAACCACGGCACTCCTGTTGCCCCATCTACCAAGCGGGCCATCTTGAAGAGGTTCATGTCCTCCTCAGTTGTCTCTTCATTGACGGGGAGGCTCTGGTTACTGGCCCCACTGTTCCTGCCCGCATTGGTGCCTCTGTTCAGTATTCCCTTGAGCGAGGTGCCTGGCGTCACACTGGCTGCCTCCTGGCCCCTCGTCTGGTGCCTCGACGCAAAGGCTTGGAAAGATGCTGCTAGGTTGGCCGCCGTCTGGAAAGGGGCGGGGGCTGGTGCGGTGTGATCGTAGCAGTCCCCCAGATCTTCTCCTGCTACCTCTCCTGAGGTTGGTTGGCTCTCGGCGGTGGACTGGGGAGCAGCCGTGGATGCTTGGGTAGTCCTAGTTGATGTGGTGACCTTGGACGTGACGCTCTCGGCGTCGTCGGACTCCACCTCCTCCTTCGTCTCCTCGGCGGCTTCGCTCTCGTCGTCGTCGCCAGCGCTGGCGGCGGCCTCCTCCCACTGCTCGTCCTCGGCGTCGCGCTCGTGCATGCCCGAGCCCCCCCACGCCTCGTTGACGTCGGTGAGCTCGTCCTCGTCCACCTCCATGGCGTCCTCCCTCTGCTCTATCTTCTTCGCGAGGTCAGCGTAGCCAGTCTTGAGCTCCTGGAGGTCCTGGTCCATCTGGCCCCCAGGCTTGCAGTATTCCTCGAGGCTATCGTCGTCCGCCCCGACACGGAAGCCTGGATCAGAAGCCGGAGTTGACGTGGCCGAGCCTTGCGCCGTCGTGGTAGACGCCGTCGCGGAGGTCTTCTGCCCCACTGATACTGCAAACCTCACTTGAGACGAGGCTGACGCCGCCGTGGGAATGTAGGCCTCGGCCGTCGCGTTCAGGGTGGAATCGGGAGCCGTGGCCATCCCTTCGGGAGGGGTCTTGAGGCTGGAATTGGCTGCCGCCGTGGCCGACCCATTCTCCGTGGCCGAGAGGGATACCTTGGTGCCGTCCCCGTCGGTGATCGCGGTAGCCGTGGAGCTCGTCTTGGCCGCGGGCTTCTTGGCTACAGGCTTGGCCGCGGGCTTCTTGGCTGCAGGCTTGGCCGCGGGCTTGGCCGCGGGCTTCTTGGCCGACTCCTCGAAGAGCGTGGTGGCCCCCACGGGGCTGGCTTCAGGGGAGCTGGTCAGGTCCACCTGTGCTGCTGGATCTACCACCTCGACCGGGTTGATGGTTCGCTGGGGAGACGGGAGCGGGGAATGGGTCTGGACCCGTTTCTTCCCTCCGCCCGACTTCCGCTGGGGGCTCTCCAGGGCTGGGAAGTTCACCTCGTTGATCAGGAGGGACTCCTCCCCGTCCTTGCCCTTGGACTTTTTGGAGGTGTGCTTGCGCTTCTGGTTCTGCACCTCCGTCCACTCCTCCTCGGACTTGGGCGCCGCAGCGTTCGCAGGCTTCATTTTGGCCTCCTCCAGGGCCTTCTCCTGGTGTTCCAGCTCGGCAATCGGGACCCCCGCATTGGCAAGCTCGGCCTTGGTCTTCTCGGCGAGCGCCTTCTTCTTCCTCGCCTCCTCCATCCTCCTCTCCAGTTTCTCCATCTCCTCATCGGCCTTGGCGCTCTTGGCGGCCGCCGCGCTGATCTTCTTCTCGTGAGCGCGTTTCTCCCGCTCCTTCTTCTCGGCCGCCTTCTGCTGGGCCTTCTCCTCCTTGGACAGCTTGGGGATTCCGTTCCTCGTGGGACGGCCAGTCATGGCCGCGGCCGTGCCTCCTTTCCCTCCTCCTTGCTTGTTCCCTTTGCCGGTTCCGCGGGCGCCGCGTCGATTCCCGCGCCTAGGGGACTTTGAGCCGACGTTAAAGCCGGATCCGTTGCTGGTCTGGACCGAATGGGGAGTCATGATGCCGGGGTCGAAATGGAAGTCGAGAGCAAGTGCCGTCGTCGAGAGAGAGTTGTGTGGGTGTTGTTGTGTTTTGCACGTGAACCGCGCGGTTTTACCTAGGCGCTGCGAGGACCGCCGATCGAAATGGGCTCCGAATAGCCGATCCGAGCGAATAGGGGATGGATCTGATCCAATCAAAAGGCATACAACAAGAATGCAATATTTGACGGCAATATCCAAGGACGGAAGCGTTGGTAGGGGGGTAGTCGCCATGGTCTCGAGGCGCTTCGGCAAGCGCTAACTTGGTGCTGCACTCGATTTTGTACTAATTCCTACGTGAAGCTCTCGTAGAGATAATTTTAGTAAAGGTAAAGCATGGTGGTGCTGGTGGTGCTGGACAGACCCGAGTTGGGAAAGTGAATGACTCCAGTGATGACGATGGTACTGACAATGCGTCTGAAAACGCCAAGTCCGATGAATCAGAAGAGAATGCTGATGATGAATCAATTGACTCGAATGATTCGCTCCCAATCTCTCCTAAGAAAGGCA
>JALLOV010007798.1:0-12106 GCA_036939655.1 Thalassiosira allenii | reverse complement strand
AGCAAGACTCGAAAAGCATATCACTATGGATGAAGAATGATTTGCAAAGGAACTCCACAATCTTTGAACGGGACGCAGCTGCAAGAGCAGCAATGTGTTCACTCTGATCTTCCTCGGTCAGGTAGAGATTGAAGAGGTAGGACGACATTTGAACTATCGATTTCGAGGCGTCCGTAAATGCTCTTGTCCCTCTCACTGTCAAGCATGGACTTGAATTCAGGGTGGGAGGTGAAGTTCCGGTCCACCTTATGAAATCCACACCATCCCTGCTGGGCTATATCAAAAATCCTTTGCTGGTCGGATGGAGCCAAAGTTGATAGAATAGACATCATACTTGGCTTTTCAGATGACGCAAGAGTTGAAGTTTCAGATGCTGCAACAATTGGAGTTTCTGTGGCGAGGCGTTGCTTCTTCCTAGCAGGAGGTGCCGCAGCCGCTGCAATGCTCTGGTCCGCCTCGGCTGTGTTCCGCTTGCGCTTGCCCCCGATGGCACTGCATATGGCCCTTGTCTCTTGTTTGTCGGCATCAGAGTTGATCTTGATGGTTCTACACTGCGAACGAAACGTCGTATTTTCGTGTTGGAGCCGACGGACTATCCGACGAAAATGGCCGATATCAGACCGACAATCGGACAAAAATGGCAATATACGACGGAGGATAAGACTTCTTATCGCCTAAATTCGCGGGGAGGAGAAGTATGCGACGGAGAATCCGACTTCCTCCGGAGGCTCGAGAAGGGGCAATATCTTTTTTTCTTCAAAAGTATGAAGGGATTCAGTTTTATGTACTAAAATAGTCACAATATTTTTGTTGAGATGCTGGTTTCGAGAAGGTGTTGCTTGAACTTTCATGCCAACACCAGGACATCACACTGGACTTGACTTGAAGAATGATAAACTGAACCCATGATCATGTGACAAATTTGATACGTATGTACCAAATTGGTACATAACCATTTCTACGCTTCTTCTTACGCATCGATGCCTCGACACCCTGAAAAAAACATCCGTTCAAATCGCCGATGCAAGAAAATCATCAAAAATTCACGGTCGTAATTGTTCGAACAGGAGATGGATACTCTCCTGGGAGACCAATAGGTAGGTGGGTAGTCAGCCAGCCTTGGTCTTCGCCTGTCGCCTGTGTGCACAAATAAATAATCATCATCATCAACATCAATCATCATGCACAATTTGCAGAGCGCCGCCGGCTGATGATGTTGTGGTGACTCAATAGGATAGCCGCATCATCATGCCTCGTTTGGGTGGCCGTCTCTGTAGAGAGTTATGATGGCATTGGAGGCTGATTGTAATCATCAGCATTTTGTTAGCGACCGTTGCCAACGAGAGGTATTGTCACCCTGAGACGGGACGATTAAATTCGCAAGCCAAGCCCTGGCATCGCTTCGCTTTGTCTTGGTTTGTTCCTTCGCGCGTTGTCGCCTCCTCTTTTCGGGTGTTCATGCTCTCCGAGGAAACGGGAGTGTGATCGCACATAAAATCTACGGCATTAAACTTCAATAACATCTAGAAAATGTCGTCAAACCAAAAATCAAGAGACGCCCTAGATTTGGCGGCAGGAAACAACGCACCATCGGGGGGAGCAGGAAATGAAACAGGAGATGGGGGAAAAGATAGTGGAGATAGGTATTGTCACCCTGAGACGGGACGATTAAATTCGCAAGCCAAGCCCTGGCATCACTTCACTTTGTCTTGGTTTGTTCCTTCGCGAGTTGTCGGCTCCTCTTTTGGGTGTCCATGCTCTCCGAGGCAACGGGAGTATGATCGCAAATAAAATCTACGGCCTTAATCTTCAATAACATCTAGAAAATGTCGTCAAATCAACAATCAAGCGACGCCCTAGAAGCTTTGGCGGCAGCGCCAGACAGGGCAGCGGCGAACGACGACAAGGGAAACAAAGCACCATCGGGGGGAGCAGGAAATGGAAACGGGGAGGGGGCCGAGAGCGGAGAGTCTAATGCAGCAGAATTTCAATCAGACGATGGAACAACCAAGGGAGGAGACGGGGGAACAAATGATCCCAAATTGCAGGCCGCCGAAGGAGCTCCGGGAACATCGCCAGCTAGCGAAGTGCTGGATAGTGGTAGTGGTGAAAATGGGGATGCGGCGGGGGCTGGGAGAAAACCGGATGAATCAGTAGCTGCGAACAAAACTGCTTCGGAAACATCCCGGGCAGCAGGCAAAGAGCTGGGTAGTGATGCGGCGGGGGCAGCTGGGGGAGCATCAGTAGGTGCAAAAAAAAAGGCATCTGACAAAGACAAGGGAAACAAAGCACCATCGGGGGGAGCAGGAAATGGAAACGGGGAGGGGGCCGAGAGCGGAGAGTCTAATGCAGCAGAATTTCAATCAGACGATGGAACAACCAAGGGAGGAGACGGGGGAACAAATGATCCCAAATTGCAGGCCGCCGAAGGAGCTCCGGGAACATCGCCAGCTAGCGAAGTGCTGGATAGTGGTAGTGGTGAAAATGGGGATGCGGCGGGGGCTGGGAGAAAACCGGATGAATCAGTAGCTGCGAACAAAACTGCTTCGGAAACATCCCGGGCAGCAGGCAAAGAGCTGGGTAGTGATGCGGCGGGGGCAGTCGGGGCACATGGGGGAATTTCGGAAAAATCAGCAGATAAGAAAAACACTGGTGAGGATTTATTTGGGGACAGCTCTGACGAGGACAAGAAGGGAGGGGGCGCACCATCGGGGGGAGCATTAAATGAAACCGGAGATGGTGGCAAAAGTGGAGAGTCCAATGCACAAGGCCCGGCACCGGCTGCCAAGGGAAGAGAAGGGGAAAATGATACCGACTCGCGGACTGCCACAGGAGCTCAGGTGGAGGCAGATTCTTCGAAAGCAACCCCAGAACTACCGGGTAATGGTAGGGGTGACAATGTAGGGGCTGCGGCGGGGGCAGATGGGGCAGCATCAGAAGATGCAGAAAAGGAGGAGGCAGCTCACCCCCCGGAGGGTGGTGGTAATAATGTTGAAAATCAGCGAAAAGATCCAGCCGACGCAACAGAAGGTGGTGGTGGTTCCAATCGAGAAGAGGACGTTGCAGCATCTGTCTATAGGTCATTGAGCCCGCGGGCGAAATCATTTTTGAGGGGTGTTGTTCAGAACGAGCCAAGCACAGGGGCATCGTCTTCGTCTGGAGAAGCATCAATAACAGACGACCTGCTCTCTTTGCAAGAGGAGCAGAATCGCAAAAATCAATTGTGTGATAAGATCGAGTACCACAGGCACGAAGAAAATGGAAAACAGAGTTATTCCATAGGATCACGAGATGTCCTTGTCAGAGAAACAGAGCGGTTGTCCCGGGACAAATGTATCGTGATGAAGCTGTTTCGGACAGCTGATCCAGACCATCCAGTTGACTTGAATGTTTCTGCTGTTTCGCAGATGAGCATTTACCTTGTGGTTTGTAAATCTCTACCTCGGTGGATCCTGACGGAATTTCTGAAGGGACATCGCAGTGATTTTATCTTCTCTGATAATTGTACAGCCGATGAAGACAGATATCTTTTCCTATTTCACTGCGGCAATCATCAACCTTGGGACCTAGAAGACACAAATGATGTTACAGAGAGCTCCCTGAAGGATTTCTTGCACAGCAGTGATCTCGTTGCATTCACTGCAAACCATCTTGGCCAGAACAGTGATGTTCCCGTGGCCTATGTTTATCATCTTTCTGAAAAATACAAACAGCTCCTATTTGTGATTGACTACCTTCACGAACTGGCAATGGCCATTTATAAGAAGAAAAGGATTGCTGTGGTCCGGCCTCTAGGCAAAGCCAAGGATGACAATTATTGGGCGACAATGCCACTGACCGGACAGGAAATGCAATCATATCAGCAGGAAAACACCAGTAAAAAAATTCAATTGAGTTCCGAGAAGCTTCGATACTATTGGGGCGAAGACGAATCAGTCCGGTGCGCCATTCGGGAAATGGATGATATCAGGCAGGG
The DNA here is from genome assembly GCA_036939655.1 of Thalassiosira allenii. NCBI lineage: Eukaryota > Bacillariophyta > Thalassiosirophyceae > Thalassiosirales > Thalassiosiraceae > Thalassiosira > Thalassiosira allenii. Next base: position 8,130 of record JALLOV010007798.1, on the reverse strand, counting down.
GAGACTGACTTTTCAAGCCGAAGTTCAATCTATACTTTACTCCCGCAAGTCCTCCCACAAGCGTCCTGAAGACTGGAAACGTAAGGTTGGATCACTACAGGATGTCAAACAAGGTGTGCAAAGTTTCAACGAGACAGGTTTGAAGAACTTGGGTCTTCTTCGTTTCTCAGGAAAGAAGGATGAAATTGTCAAGAAGTTGGCGAGGGCGCGTTGTGCCAATACTGATCTTGATACTGATGACCTGATTAATCTTTCCCTGCAAGAAATCTGCCCTCTCATCAGTCTTTCGATGGCAGATTACTTCCATGCATTGACGGAAAGCAATGATCTCTTCAAGAGGAGAAAGCGCCTCATGTGCTTGGAAGAGGCAATACTGATGACTTATTCCATTTGTTGTGCCAAAGATACCTTGAGAGAGATGACTGATCGAGGTGTCCTTTTCCAGTTGCGATGCAATCGATGCGATAAATTACTCCTTGAACCGGCGCCACCCAAAACATTCCTTGATGATCTGCCTCGAGTCTGTTTTCAGCACCGACTGGGGGACTTGGATTTGGGTGATTTATCCAAGGAATTCCTTTTGGATGCCGCTGGAGATTCTGCATCGGAGGGGGAACAATCTCATATTTCTCCTTGCACAGTGGGGAATAATCAGTTCCATTTTCATGATCAAATCTTGTTGGCAAGTGTCAAATATGAGAAAGCTGCCATGAAGATGGGGCCTGTTAGATATTGGACAAAATGCCTCGGTGTGTTCGAAAATATACGTCAAAGTTTCCTCACGAATGACGGCCACGGCGAAATATGGAAAAGCCTAGCATCCCGACCTCAAGCCGAAGGTGAAACGATCCTTCAAGAAATTTTCTTTGAACGCATCAAACGTCTTGTTCTTGATGTATTGGGTTCATCTGTTCAGGAGGTTGTTAAGTTGTTATTTGGATTTGGGAATGCACCTTGGGAGTTCACAAACACCCCCATCACCAAGGTAATCTCAATGTCGAATAACGAAGACGATAATGCAGAGGTGGATGAAGAAGAGATTTCTCTTACGAGGTTACTGATGAAGAATGTCAAATCATGCAAGTTGGTTGACTACAGTCATCCGTCTATTGCTCATCTTGGAGACTTTATTCCTGAATGGGTTCCAGAGGCAGATCGTGCTAAGCTTCAACAATTATTGACTCGTTACGAACTGAATGGGTTTCATGAACTGGGCCTCCTGGCAGAATTCATGAGACGTCCAAAGGAAAAATACAAAGACGAGAGAGCGAAACAAATGTACGAAAAGTTTGAACCCTTTCCACAAGTCTCCCTTCCTTACTCTTTCCAATGTGGAATCAAACGTAAATACTTGAATGCAAAAGAGAAAGACACGGAACAATCAACGGTAATGGTCCTCGTGAGTGTCATCAGCAAAGATGCCGACAAAAAAAAATTTCATGCTTTGAAAAAGACAAGTACCTGTGATTGGAGCATCGATGACCATGGCTCGATTGAGGCGGAATTCATTGCTTCAGACAACTTGAAGGGACAAGTTCAAAACGTGTATAGTCCAAACGAAGGTTGGCAGCATTTGGATCTTGTACCTCTCGACTGCTTCGAGAATAGAATTTACTTGAAATTTTATCGCCGCAGAAACACTCAGGTGCAGGGGCACACTAGGATCTTGGTTACCGGGCTGTATCCCTTGGAAGGCCTTCGTGTTATTTCGCGAAAAGGTGAAAGAGGTTCAAAGGAAGAAACTCTGGGCGCAGTCCAGTTGATGCACCACATCGAAGAATCCTTCCAAGAAGGCTCATATATGAAGGAAATAGTCAAGCAGAAAATTATTGGTTCAAGCTTTCTTGATGAAAGTGGGTGTGTGGAGAATCCCGAGAAAGATGGGTTCTTACAGAAATCAGAGACTCTTGCGAAACATGATGCGGAACCTCCGAAGGCGAAGGAATCTGCAGAGGGAAACGATGACAATGCGAAGGAGGGTGAAAAACATGGCGTAAAAACAAGAGCCAGGGCCAATGCAGAGAAGAAAGCGCAGGAAGCTGCAAAGGGAAACAATGACCAACCGGAGGCGGAAGCTGAATCGTCAGAGCAGGAGGCAGACGAGGAGGCAGACGAGGAGGGAGAGGAGGAGGAGGAGGAGGCACCGGTTGCCCAACCCCCATTGAGAAACCGACGTGGGGGTGGGAAAGAACTGAAGTCAGATTATTATCGACGAATGGCAGCAGAACAGCCACCAGCAGTGTCACATGAGTCTAGAGGACATCGAAAAACTGATTGTTCTCCGGGAGACCCCCGTGGGCCAGCCGTCGATAAGCACAGCAGGGTTTTGGAAATCGGAGTGACTAGACCTCGGGAGAACTGTATGCATGGAAATACCACCAACCTGCTCTTGCTGTTGGAGTCAGATAAAAGACTCCCGGTCCCGCCTGGATTTCGCAAAGAGGAAGCAAAACGTCAGAATCAAGTTATTCAGACCGAGACAAGTGGACAGAACGACTTCAAAAAGCTTTGGATGGCATTTCACAAGTCTGCATATCAGTGCCACAAGATGAGTGATGTTCCAATCGGTGCCCTTCTAGAGATAGTCAAGCTTCATCCAACCATCCCGATGTTACTTGACTTACACTGTAGCGGGATGGTGCATCATATAATTGGGGTACTTCCAGTCTTCCAAGACACGACAAAACCAAATGCGTATCAGCATCACATTGTTGACGGTTCTCATCCAAAGATGAAATCATTCCCATTGAACAAGACGAATATTCAGTGGTGCAGACAACCAAACAAGAGTGACACCATCAACCATGTCATACTTTTCTTCCTCGGCAGGAGATTGACCATGCACCATCCCGAACTCGGTAGACTCAAAATGAATGTGGTAAAAGTGAAATCTGAGAACGCAGCAAAATCCTGGCGAAAGGCTCGGGACGGGCACAAACGACAGAAAATTCATCATCATATTGACTAGAGAGGAAAAGCAGGCTTGAATTACAAGGAGAAGTAAGGAAAGTTGGAGGAGTAATCACTTCTGTAGTTGGGTTATTTGTGACTTGGAGTAGATGGTCATACCGGCGCCGTGATGTGTCTTGGCGCACCAATTCTGGGGCAGGCACATCGAGGCGGGCTGAACCTACATTGAGGCCTCTAGACTTCCCCCATGATGATTACTCTCTTTTCTGGGAAGAACAATTAGACATTTTAGACATTAACGTGTGCACAGGCCTGGATGACATCTACATTTGAAGTAATCCTTTTTCTGTAACAGAGAATACAAAGACACTATCCTCCCATCCCCTCCTCACTCTCTTTTGACAGTAACATTCATGGAAACATCTCGCTTTCAAGTAGTTGTTGCATACCGGCAGACATCTCTTGCAGTCCCTTAAAAAGGCTAGCAAGTGCTTTGCGCTTGTCGCTGTCTTTACCCGCCCCTTTGGTTTTCTTTCGGCCTCCTCTCCCAGCATTTGTAACTCCGGTTTTACGCTTTTTGGGAGCATTTTTGGATATCTTGGTATCCTGGCTCCCCACTGAAGATTTAGCAGCGGCAGGCTTTGCCTTGGCGTTTGTCTTAGGGTTTGACGTCATTGGCGCCTTCTTCTTGGACCCACTCTCTCGTTCTGGTTTTGCCCAATAAAAATCCTTCCTTGGGAGATTCAATTCAATTGAGACCTCCTTTCTGGTGAGTCCAGCGACAACTTGGTCGAGGATCATCTTGATCTCGCCATTGTTTCCTGAGAATATCTCTCCCTTCCCCATGTGATCCTTCGTTTTGTAGAACGATTTCAGAAACTCCTCATCCTTGCGAACATCTTGGATGATAGACGCAACGAGGGCCTCTGTGGTGTTGTAGTCTTTTCCGCACATGCCATTTTTGTACTCATATTCTACCAGACCCGTTCCCGCCTTTACCTTACTGGAGTCTGACCATTTCCCCTTGTCCTGGACTTTCAGCTCCTTCCAAGCGAGCCCCACCAGACGCTTGAGGTTGAATCTTTTACCTTCTCCCGCTGAGCGGAAGATGTAGGAAAAAATCATGGAAGCAGTTGCTCCAGTGACCATGTNCCGCTGAGCGGAAGATGTAGGAAAAAATCATGGAAGCAGTTGCTCCAGTGACCATGTTATCATTTCCAATTAGCTCATCCGAAGAATCAATCGTTGCTCCATCAATGTCAACATCGAGCCAGCCCTTTGACGATTTCTTTGGAGAGGGCATGGATTTCCCAGTAGCTGTTTTGGCTTTACTCTTCTTTTGAGATGATTTCTTATGGTCCTTCTTCTCCCCTCTACCGGCCGTGTCTCCACCCGCTCCCTGGTCGTCTTCATCATCTTGTGCACCAGCAGCAGCCGCTTTCTCATCATTGTCAGTTTTGTTCGTCTCCTCCCGGCTACTCGCGTCCTCGCCTTCCTCTTTATCTTTGGCAAGACCATCAGCAGCCGCTTTTGCTTCATTGTCGTCTTTGTTCCCCTTGCTACCAGCCTCCAGCCCGCATTCTGCAGGAGTGGCAGCTGCTTTGGCAGCAATTTCTTTCATCTTGCTGCTACCAACCTCCTCGCCACCCCCTTTTGCGACATCTTTATCTCCGGCGTGGTCGCCATGGCCTACTTCAGTTAGGGCTAAAACGCTGTTGCTCCTGTCTTTCAATGGAGTTGCGTTTTGACCTGTGGACGGAGCCACTGATGTACATTTGGAAGTGTTTGCCCCTCCTTCATCGGCGACCGTTGCGGCAGGCTTTGTTGCCGCAGCCGCAGGTGCTCCTTCGAGTTTTTTTGCCGCCACCGCCAAATTAGCAAGTAAAGGGAGGGCCCCATTGGTAACAACGCTCATCGCTTTATTATTCTCGGTCGGGCCAGCCATTTCCTATGCTTCATCGATCGATCCTAGACGTCGATGGATCGGATCCCAGACGTTGTGTTCTGGCCGTTGTAATTATTGTGATGCACCTCCACATTCCACCGTTGTCATGTCTTCTCTCTCTACCTCTAGGTACATCTGTTCCTACCTACCTGTTCCTACACACACCTATGAAAACAGGCGAAAATATTATCGCTAATTAGGCGAAGGAATTTATCGCTCTATCTACATCATACTTTTAACTACATACTGCACTTGGGGAAGAGTAAAACTAAGTATCTTGATAGCTAAGGGAATATTGCAATGAGTGCGAATCAGAGAGGTTGGAGCGGAAGAGGAGGAAACTATGAGGGAACTTGGCTCGATTTGATGTAATCCTTGTTGAGTCGCAAAAATGGCCATTCAAATTTGATAAACTAGTTCGGTTTCAAACAAGTGACATTCACAAAATTATCAAGCCAAAGAAAACCGGCCCTCATACAAAATAGAAAGCTGATGTTGTTGCCCTGGTCTCAGTTAAAATAATTACATTAATGAGTCTATTTTTTTTGTTTTTTCTCGTTTCCCTGTGCGTCCTCATCGGCTACATCATTCATCAGTGACTTGGCAACGTCTTCCTCAATGTCCATTAGTTTCTTTCTCTTCTCCTTAAAGGCCTCATCAAACTTATAATAATCCTCACAAGTATCTCTGTCTTTGCGTAGGTTCATCAAGGAGGATACAGCATCTTCAGCAACATCTCCGGCCTTTTTCTGGAGGATGTCGGCTTGCGTTTTGTTCTTGATAACCGGATATAACAACTTGGCACATTCACCTTGTACCAAAGCAGATTTCTCGAAACGTTTATCCCTTGGCCACTTCAATGTTGCATCAACCACTCCTCGGATCATGCTCTCAGCGAAGGAATCAAAGAACATCTTCCTCATGTAGGCTCGAGCTTCCAAGGGAGCGTCCGAGCAGTTGTTATAGAAAGAAAGGAGCAGCTTGTCTCTGGAATATTGTAGCTTTTTCTTTTCCTTTGTGCGGGTAACAGAACCCTTAGCACGTTGATTTTTTTCAGCCAGGAAGAATAAGGAAATTCTCTCTCCCTCTGGAGCATTGTGTGGTGTATCAGAGTCGAATGCAAGTATCGAGTACTGCTCTGCCTGGACCGGGTTTATCCTCCTCGATGGATGGGCAAATAGCCCTCTTCCATAGGACTGTAGATTTGAAATAGCATCTTTCTCCTTCTTGAGATGGGTAAACACAGAATTCGGCGCATCTTTCCATACTTTGCTGCTTTGGATATAGTCCCATGTCATCTCTTTACTTTTCTTCACCCCACGCATGTCATACATGACTGTAGACATGGTTCCCTTGGATAGGTACATACAACCAGCGAGCACCTCTTCTCCATCTTTCTTCACTTGCTTCAAAGCATCAATGTGTGTCACCTGTCCCTCGCCTTTGATTAGTAGAAAGTATTTGTCGCTCAATTGAAACCCACGCTTCTCCTGCAGTCTAGCTGAGACGTACTGTACTATTTTCGATGGTCTGCACACCTCGATGTCCTCAGCCGTCGGATCTTTCTTTTTTTCTCTCAATAGAGCCTCATATATACGCTCATGCTCCTCCCAGATCTTGCACGCATCATCAGGGTTGATCATGTATCCATTGTTCATCGATTTTACTCCGATACTCTTCCAAAGCTTATCTTCCTCGGCTATTGTAATTGTCTCCTTGCCAGGATTTGACAGTTCTTCGCATTTATCCCTGAACTTCTTGTGATTCAAGGCATCCACAAACCGATTCAATTCTACTCTGGAAATGACTTGAGTCTCGTCATCGAACCCGTACATGCAGAAGGGCTTTGTCTCATCATCAAATCCAATCATGCCCTTGGAATTCTCCTCAGAGGTCAATTCTGCCTTTGCCATTTCTATCATGAAGTTTGGAACAGTCTGATCATTCTTCTCTCCCTTCTTTCGGTCGGAAATGAATCTAATGATCTTGTTCTTAGCTTCTTTTTCGTTGAGCTCTTGCCATTCCCACCCACTGTCGCTCCCATTTCCTTTTGTCCACCTATAAAATTGACCAAGATTGTTCTTCTTCAGAAAATTGAGGATGTCATTTACATATGTCATTCCGCAATCTAGCATCATACGAAGTAGATCTCTGTAAGCAATTGCGTTGACATGATTGCCTAGAGGTCCCCCGCCTTTCCCCGTAGGCACCGAATTCTCCGGGAGCGTTCCAAAGTCGGGCGGGGGATCTTTCACTTTTGACATTTTCCAACCAATGAGAGGCGTTATTCGAGGGAAAATCTAGGGAGGAGTGCGGCGTCCTACCTACAGCGAGAAGCAACGACGGGCAAAAGTAGAGCAGGCGACCTGTCGTAAGGAATGAGGCGCGAGCAGGCGATGCAGTTGCTGGGGGATTGGAAGAGCAGAGCGCCCGGTGCCGCGAGGTGCGAGGCAGCCGCGGCAGAGTTGTTGTTGCAGTTTGCCGTGGTGGCCCGTGGCCCGTGCGCGCGTGTGGGTGTCTAGTGGAGCAGACGCATTTTTTGGCGGGATCTGTGCTTCTTGCCGAGGTCGACCTTCTTTCCGGGGCACGACCAGGGTGGTGTCTTCTAAAAATCTAGCTAGAGGAGGTACCTGTACCTACCCATCTACCTATATAGGCACCTACCTACCATCCTGCTACCTTACCTACCTTTCTCGGCTGAGGTCGACCAACATGGCAGGGCTCGACCAACACCAAAAAAATGGCGGGAAACCCAAGGTTGTTGTCTGTCCTTCGTAACGGATTTTCTGCCGAGGTCGACCAACTTGTCCGGGCACGACCAGCGTCAAATGTAGGTACGTACCTATGTAGTATGTACGTAAAGAGTAGTTGCTATCTCGTCTGTCCTTTGGTCCTTGGAGAGAGAGGAGCAAGCGAATCCCTTTGACGTCGCCGGCGTCCTCTGAGATAGTTACACGTGGGCGGGCGGGAACAGGAGAGACGAACTTGAGAACTCCTCATCTTCTTGACATCATCAGTCACTTCATTCAAAAACAATAATAGATTATTGCATAGGTAGTCTGCTCTGTGTGCAAGCTTTCGCCAACCCATACATCGTTTGCCTCGACAATGGAAACGCGATCGTCGAAGAGAAGAAGGTGCGATGGGGGCGTTCCATCGATGGAGCCCTCAGCTGATACCACCTACCTTTACGTCGGCGAGAGACCATCATCAACTGATATCCAAAGGGGCAAGGTGCATTCCAATGTCAGAGCTATCCCAGACCAAAAGTTCGA
>JALLOV010005617.1:0-10378 GCA_036939655.1 Thalassiosira allenii | reverse complement strand
AAGTGGATTTTATCCATTTGGAGGTGTTTTAGATATCTTGATTGTGTATTTGTGCATACTATGTTGCCTTAAGAACGTAGGAAAATTTTGGAGCAAAGATATCTTCCGAGAATAGTTTCCGGTCACCACTCAGTTTCAGCCACATGCAAGCACCAAGGTCGCGAAGCGCATTTTTTGACCTCGTTCGAGACTTCGTCCGATTCGCGGGGGGCTACTTCGTGGAGGGGATGGGACGGATGGGTAGGGACGCGAGGACGAGGAGGGTCTTGAAGAGGCAGAGGGACCGAAGAGATCTTGGCAGGGTCGGACAGGAATAGCTAGGAGATTGCTGGATACTATGTAGTTTGGAGACCTAGACGATGGGTCCGTATAATTCGATGCAAAACATCACTCTGTGGGATTGATACCTGCAACTCGAAAGATATGTTTCATTTCAGCTTCATTCCTAAATACTTGTGCTCACAATGCATTGTCAACACGTACAACCTGTCATCCTGTACTCTTAACCGATGGATCGCCATCGCCAGCGGATGCATCATCCCAATCAATTTCTTCAATCGCTTCCCCATTGTTTAACTGAGGTTGCCATCTTTGTCTTTGAGGATGAATTTGATCTGTGTTGCCGGGCCTAAATTCTTTGATGAAAACGTCGACCCACTCCTTGTCCTCCTTGAAGTAAGCCTGCCCCATATTTTCCGGCATCGCTCCAATCCGCGCTCAAGGCCCGCCCCAAGGCCGTTTCGAGGTATTTCGATATTGGTCAGTGCATGATGGGGCTGATAGTTTGAGTTCAGTTGTTGTAGGTTCCATGTAGAGAGCAGAGAGCAGAAGATGTTCATGCAGAGCGCACGAGAATAGACTAGTGCACTCGAATTCATACACCCGAAATAAGGTTACCCATATCTGATTGAAATCTCTACTGATCCGCATGTAAATAGACGCCTCTTTGTATGGTGTAAGAGCGCGGCAAAAGAAGAAGAGAGAAGCAAGCGTACATACCTCAGCAAGACATAAGATAAGGCAGTAGTTAGTAATGTGAAGGTACCTAGGTATTATTATTTTCTCTTTGAGAAAAGTGGCATGATTACAGCTGGATTTTTGTTCTTTTCCTCGGTGATCACTTTTTGACTATGTCTAATAGACAGCTTCTCAGTTGAAGTTTGAGTTAGTAACGGTCGGAGGCTTGCGAATTGCGAAGCGCGCGCTGAAAGATAAGCAGAACACTTTATTCCGCCCCCGCCCCACAATCACGTTAGGCCCAAGCACACCGGTTACAACCTCTCTCTCGCTATGATCGCGACCGCGCGCGAGGCAGGTCAGCAGTGATGGTTCATCGAACTCTCTCTAGAGAGAGAGAGGGGCCTCAAGCGAGCTCTCAAGCTGCCTTCAAAGAACACAGCTTAAGTTCATCCATCGCCTGAGCCAGAGAAAGATGCCCGACGACGACGACTGGTCGAGGGAGGTCCACCGGCCGTCCCAGGACAGCAGCACCCTGCCGTCGCGGGACACGGCCACCGTTAGCACGGCAGATCATGATAAGAGCGTCGTGAATGAAAAGAGCCAGGAGGGCGAGGGGCCCGCGCGTCGCAGATCCGCCCCCGAGGTGGAGCGAAAGCGAGATGGGCCGATCTATCGGCGGGCGACTGCCGAGGGCGCTCCCGCTTCCGCCCTCCGCCCGACCAGGAGCGCCTCCGGCCGCGTACTATCCGAGGGCCTCGCGCTCGCGCACGAGCTGGCGGCCGCCACGCCCACCAAGTCCGCGCAGGATGGATCCGGCAAGAAGGGCCGCACCCCTCCCGCTCCGGCAAGGCACATGCCGAAGCGCAGCTCCGCCAAGGGCCGGACCAGCTCCTGGCGCGGCAGCCTCCGAAACGTCATGGAGGACGCCGTGGCCGTGTCGGACATGGACGACTTCGAGAACGCCCTTGCGAATACAGGGAAGCTCCCGCCTCCGAAGAAGCGCCACCAGCAGGCCTCGAATACGAGGCGTGGCTCGAAGCAGAAGCCTGCTGCTACTACTAATCGCCGACGATCGTTTGGATCCAAGTCCAACTCGAGGGGGTCCAACTCCAGTCTTTCTACGGAATCAAACTCGAGCCTCGTCTCGGTGAACATGATGGACTTCGGGTACGATCCGTACGATCCGATGAGGAAGGAGAGCATGCGATCCCTGGCATTATCATCGTACACGAGCGGCTCCGTCGATTCTGACGGATTCATGGCGTGGAAGAATGCATCCGAGCTTTCGGTGGCATCATCTTGGATGAACGACGGGAGCGAGAGGGAGCGGGAAGCGCTCGAGGAGGAAATTGGCGAATTGCAGAGCATGATCGTGAAGACGCGACGCTTGCTCAAGGGAGAGGCGCTGATGACCGCGGTGGAGAGCCTGAATTCGGGGATACAGGAGAAGAGGCAGAGGTTGAAAGAGATTGACGAGCGTACCAAGGATAGGACGGGGGAAGAAGCGTTTCAGCAGGAACAGGATCGCGTCTCGGAGAACCACACAGATGAAAGCGCCCTGGGCCTCGTTGATAAGATAATCCTTCAGCAGGAACAGGATCGCGCCGCGACCTTGGAAAGCCAGGCGGGCGAGAGCAAAGTATCATCCGAGCGCGAAAACGGAAAGCCTGCATCCGGGATCACTCGGCGAATGAGGCGCCTCTCTACTTTGGCCGAAAGCATAACGTCGAAGGTGAATCGTCGTGCGAGCCAGGAATCCCCTGAGCGACGCAGCGATGCGGGGAAAACGGACTTCTTGCACTTCAACGACCCGCCCCCGAAGGGGCAGAGGCCGAAGGCGAAGAAAACGGGCGACGCGCTTCGTAATTCTGCCTTCTCCTTCTTTCGAAGGGGCTCGGCCGACTCGTACGAGTCCTCGTCGGAGGGAGACACGCGCCCTGCAATTTGGGTGAAGAATGAGGGCGACGACGCCGTCGACATAAGGGACCTGCGCAAAGAACTCTACGGGGCAGAAAAGGGAGAGGTACATAGGAACGGATTTATCGGGGGCCTTCACGGAGAACTCTAGGCCGCCTGGAGAGGGAGTTGAAAACAGCACCGAGGTTAAGAAGATGTCATCTATCAGCTCTGAAGAACTCAAATGCATTCATATTGGCGAAGGAGAGCTCTTGGGGGTACGAGGTGCCTTGCTAAGTAATCGGAGACAAAGTAGTAATAATAATAATGTGTGTGTTCCTCTAGCCTCGTTGGTAGAGTCCGCATCCTCACAGAAGAGGATTGCATTGCATGCAGCATCCAGCGTTCACAACTAAGCACTATGTCCACGGCGTTGTTGCTGCTGCATCATTATTTTTCCATCTGCGTTCTGGGCAAGTAAGATTTCCTCTCATCAAAAATGATGCAGTTCAAAGATCAGTCAAAGCGCTGACGCCGCGAGCCTCAAAGCAAAATTGGCAGCAGGCAGGGAGCCAGAAAGAAGAGACGGCCAGGGCAGGCATCCACCTTTCTAAAACACAACGCGTCGCTGAGTCGGTCAGGAATAAGACACGAGTGCTCCATGGGATTCCTACGTAGAATGGTATTGATTCCCATCGAGGCGAGTCGCGTTCGCAATTTTCCTCCTTAGGGTTAGGGTTAAATCTAATAACTTTTATCAATATTGCCCCTCATTGCCGTGGACGTGTCACATCATAATTTGATCTGCTACATTAGCCATTCGGATACCTCCCCCCTCTTTCACGCGACATAAAGAGAGATCTAAAGCGAGTCACACGCACTACCTATGACATAAAGAAGAGCCAGCCGCCCCCGCACAAACACAAGGCTCCTCTCCCCTCTCTCCGAAGGAACCCGCCGCGTCGCGGTGCGGCACAACTTGCTCGAGGCAAACGAACTCCCTGACGACGTGCGTGATCGATTCTATCCCACCGCCTCTCGAACCCGCACAAACGATAGAGCGTGATTGATTCGATCCCATCGGTAGCGCTCGCGTCGGCCTCCACCCCATCACCCATCAAATCCCACCTGTAGCGCTCGCATCGGCCTCCACCCCATCATCCATCAAATCCCGCTTGCCAACCAGCAGCTTCTCGCTTCTACTCCTCGCCCAACGTGCTCACAAAAACAAACAGCACCAACAATGATCACCGCAACCACACCCGCCATCACCACCTTCAAATTCAACGCCACCCTCGCCTTCAAGGCCTTCATCGCCACCGCCGTCGCCTTCTCGCCGTTACCTTCGTCTCCCTCGCCTCCTTCGTGCTCCGTCGCCGTCGACTCGATTTCCATCGACTCCTCCGCCGCCATCGCCTCGATCGACTCCGCCGCCGCTTTACTGCTGCCGCCATCGCCACGCCCGAACAATACAGCCACTGCAACACTCGAGGCCACAGCGCTCGCCGCCACGCCTGCCACCAGGCGGAATTGCACAGGGTTGAAAGTGCATTGTTGGTTCACGTGCTTTGGCAACGGAACTGACCTCAGACCCCACTCAACATTTAACACTGAAAAACTGAACCCACCACGAATCATTGAACCACGGACTCTCTCAGCCATGAAGTACCTGACAAGCAAAGCGAGGGAAGACGCGATAAGCATATCGCTGCCTGAAAACGAAAGATACATTCGACGCAAGGCTGCCATCAAAGAGCTGCGCCTCAGGAAGCGAAGACAGGCCAAACGAATACGGAAATCAATTTTGAGCCCGGACAAACGACAAGCATTGCTGAAGAAGCATCGCAATGAAGAAAGAGAGAGACGAGCTAAACGGTCAGAGGCGCAAATTGAGACTGATAGAGAGAATGATCGAGGCAGGAAGAAGCAACATATCGAGAGCTTAACAGAGGAGCAACTACAAGACCACAGAAACAGAAATGCTATTTCACAACAGAACCACAGATCAAATCAATCTACAGACACTCAGCAACAAATGCGCGATGAGAACAGAACAGCCCACCGAGAGCATCGAGAGGAGCAGCGACGCGAACGTCAACAACAGTATGATGGACCGGCCAGGCACTGTAACATCGATACTTTTGATCCCGCATTGGTAGTAACACATGATCTTGGACCAATGAACATCAGGTGTGATTTATGTGGTGCATACGGATATGAGTCAGAGAAGAAAAAGTCAAATGTATACGGCAGAATGTGTACTCATTTTGGTAGGATGTGCTGCAACCAGGACAAAGTAAAGTTAGATAGGCTGCCTCTCTTTCCGAACAGATTATACAGACTCTTCACCCAAAACACGCGTAGAGCTAAATATTTTCGCAGTCATGTTCGACTATTCAATTCAGGTATGGCCATGGCATCACTTCAAGTCCAAGATGCAACTATATATCGGGGTGCTCCTGCTGCTTTCAAGATCCATGGAATGTTGTACCGCCGTATTGGACCTATGCTCCCATCGCCAGTTTACAACCAAGGCAAGCCAGTATGCCTCCAGATTTACTTCTACGACCCAGCACACCAAGCTGAGATCAGAGCAAAGAGGTCATATTCTCGCCACGAAAAAGAAAAGCTGTACCTATTGGAAATGAGCATATTTGAAGAGCTTCAGAATATATTGCAAGAGTGTAACAATAGATATTTGCGATCGTTCCAGACAGTCCACGAGTACGTGAAAGCGAATAATCTGAATCCCGATGATGTCCAGCTTCTTTTAGATCCAAACAAAAGCCCAACAGATGACAGACATCCAGGACGATTCAACTTGCCTGGCGAAGCGAGCGAGGTATCCGTCTTGCTGCCCGACCAAGATGGTCCAACTGACTCCAAGATTGTTGCTTGCCCGATGAGGCAATCTGATCCTGAATCGAACCCAATAAGGCAACTAAATGATAACCACCGAATGTGTTTCCCTCTACAGTACCCACTGCTTAATCCTAGAGGTGAAGATGGATGGCACTGTGAATTGAAGTCTCGGTCTACAGGAAAGAAAGTATCGGTGAACCAATACACGAGGTGGCACATGATGAAACGAGATCTCGATCCTGAGGTTCATGCCAGACAAGTTGATGAAGAAGGTATCGCCGTGATCCAAGATCCCAACATGCTTCATCATGGCGGACGCCTGTTTCAGCAGTGGATCACAGACCAAGCTGCAAAAGCAGAGAGCGAGAAACTAAGGTACATCGAGACACACCAGGAGAAGCTCCGCGCAGACAAGTACAAAAATGTGCACAAAAATCAGCGAGAAGGAACAATTGAAAGAAGTGGAAGGCCAACAGTTATCCCGTCTTCGGTCACTGGATCCGATCGGTACATGAACAAGAAGTATCAAGACGCAGTCGCATTGAACCGAGCGCTACCCGGAAACCCTCTGTTCATAACCTTCACAATGGACGCTCACTGCCCCGAAGTAGAACGTGAGCTGCAGCCAGGCCAAGATCCTTTTGATCGCCCTGATATCATTTGCCGAGTGTACTGGCAGAAGTTCAAAGCTTTTGTCAACGACATTGAAAAAAATAACATTTTCGGCAAGTGCATTGGTCGAATATCTGTAGTCGAGTTTCAAAAGCGAGGTGCACCGCATACTCACACTCTGATATGGATCAAAGATTTTGATCATACTGCAGCTAACATTGACAATGTCATTTCCGCAGAGATTCCTCCTGAAGGTGAAGATGGATCACCTGCCCAAGACTTCCACAATTTAGTGATGAAAAATATGATTCATGGACCGTGTAATGAGAACAAGTCTTACGCCTGTATGCAAGACGGCATTTGCTCAAAGCACTTTCCGTTCGAATTCAATGATGCTACAGATATTGGAGATGACATCTATCCACGGTATCGAAGGAGAGCGCCTGGCCAAGGAGGACATACCGGAACAAAAGGCGGCGATACGATAGACAACCGCTGGGTTGTACCCTACTCACCCTATCTTCTCATGAAGTACCAATGCCATATCAACGTTCAGTACTGCTCGACTGTCAAATCTCTGAAATACCTTTTCTGTTACCATTTTAAGGGAGAAGACATGGCAACTGTTGCAGGCTTGGACCCATCGGACGAGGTCACGTGCTACACCACAAAACGATATCTCACGTGTACAGCTGCAAGCTGGAGATTGTTCGAGTTTGGTTTGGTTCAAATCAATCCAACAGTAACTCAGCTTGATCTGCATCTCGAAGACGAACAGAATGTCACATACAAGAACACAGAGGAAGGTGTGAAGGAAGCTTTGACAGAAGCAAGAGATACCATGCTGACAGCATATTTTGTCGCCAACCAGAATCGTGAGTATGAAGCAAAGAACCTGTTTTACGAAGATATGCCCACTGCCTTCGTCTACAAAAAGTCTGGAAAAGATAAAGGCTGGTGGCCGCGGGATGAGAGACGCACCGAAAATCAGGACCCCGATATTCTCATAGCTGTTGGAAGGATGCCGCTGATCAGTCCTCACACAGGAGACCTTTTCTATCTGCGCCTGATGCTGAAGCACCGCCGCGGAGCGGAATCCTTCAAAGACCTACGGACCGTTGATGGAACTGTCCACCAAACCTTTCACGAGGCATGCCTCGCAATGAATCTGCTCGAAAATGACCAGCAGTGGGTGCAATGCCTTGAAGAGGCTGTTCTTCTTCGAACGTCGTATGCCATTCGAGATCTATTTTGCAGCATACTGTATCACTGCCATCCAGCGAATCCCGTCGCGTTGTTTGAAAGATTTGCCGAGCCCATGGAAGATGACTTCTTTCGTCAACGCCGTAGATTGATCATCGAAGACGTTGATACACAACGAATGGCACACAACGACCTTCTGCTTGCACTAAACAGATTTTTCAAGCAATACAAACGTGACAATGCGTTCTACGGCATTCCGATGCCCGATGCCAACCTCCACCAGCTCGATGAAGACTACGAGTTAGATCCGAATGCTTCTGATACCTTCAGGCGCAATATAGGTCTCTTGAATGAAGAGCAAGCCGGTGTCTTCAGTGAAATACAAAAGTGTCTCGACGAGGTCAAAGGAGGCTTCTACGGATTGGATGCCCCGGCCGGTTGCGGCAAGACCTTCCTGATCAATACTATACTGGCCTACGTTCGGAAAGATCAGGATATTGCGATTGCTACTGCCATTCCAGGCATTGCATCACTCCTTCTCGCGCTCGGCACGACTTTTCATAAGAGGTTCAGCCCGCCTATCCCATGTACAAAATCAAGCTCATGCTGTATCGAGCTGAACTCTGATGAAGCTGAGATCATACGACGAGCAAAGATCATTGTCATCGACGAAGCATCTATGATGCATTTTGAGCTTCTTGACTGTCTGGATAGATTCCTACAAGTTGTGACAGGAGTTGATGAGCTGCTCGGCGGCAAGTTAGTTATCTTGGTCTATGATCTTCGGCAGATCCCGCCAGTTGTTCCCGGAGGCGGACGAGCCCAAGTTGTCTCCAAGTTGATCACAAAGAGCAAAATATGGCGATACATCACCGAGCTTCACCTGACTCGAAACATGAGGGTCGAGCGTTTGATCAAGCAGTACCCAGAGCGAGAGCAGGAGCTTCGAAACTACGAAGAGTGGTTACTACAGATTGGAAATGGAACGGCTCCAACTATTAATGTTAGTACCAAGGGCATCGTTGAAATACCTCAACAGATGGTATGCAATTCTCCCGAAGAGCTAGAGGCGAAAGTCTATCCTGAATTTGAGCAGCGTTGGCGGGATAAAGACTATCTCTATGGTCGGGCTATTCTGACTTGCACAAACGATCTCGCCCAACAATGTAACAAGGCTATCCTTGAAGACCGGATCGAGGGCGAAACGACTTACAGCTACAGCATTGATGAGTTTGTCAATGAATCAGATCAAGGTCAACATGACGCGAGTATGCTGAACGACTACAACCCATCAGGTCTCCCTCCACACGAACTACCTCTGAAAGTAGGTGCTTGTATCATTTTGTTACGATCGCTCAACCCGAAGAAGGGCTTTTGCAATGGAACGAGATGTATCATTGAATCGATTCAGGATAATTTGATTCGTGCGTCAAGGTTGAATGCGGCTCCAGGCACACCACACATCCTGATCCCTCGCATTCCTATGGATTGCAAGGAAACCAACAGCAAAAAGTTCATGCCCTTCAGGCGTCGGCAGTATCCAATTCTCTTGGCTTACTACCTTACATTCAACAGGGCGGAGGGTCAGTCGTTGGACACTGTCGGTATGCTACTACCCGAAAGTGTATTCTGTCATGGCCATTTCTATGTCGGGTCGTCGAGATGTGGTGACCCGCTCAAGGTTCACATATATGCCGACCAGAACGAGTTCGCGCATCTGCATGAACATCTCGATCCAGACAAGACGTACACAAAAAATGTTGTCTGGCCAGAAGTTTTCAATTAGATGGGCCGTGGAACCTCTGGATGGCGCGGTCGGGCGCCACTGTGGTCGGATTGATGGGAGAGCGGGAAATGTATGGTGGTGGAGTAATAAGAATAAAGATAATCCATCCAAGACCCCAACCAGTATACCTACTTTTGTACCCGAGTAAATACCTACATCAGTTCCGCCAGGTTCCGCCCCCCAAGAATCCAACGAACATACCAATCATCCACCCTTGGAATGGTGGGCATGTTGAGTGCCGAGGAACCGCACACACAGGCGGGCGCTGTCTTCCATCATAATTGTACGGTACAAGTGGGTACAAATAAATTCTCTAGAGAAGCGACGAGCACCGAGCTTCAGCTAGTTCGTATCTATGAGAAGAGTGATTATAATATGAATTTCTGCTGATAATGTACCTCTCTAGAGGTCTCTCTAGATACTAGGTGTGCAATGTTGTGCTCTGATAAGGAAATACCGGATCTGATACAACTGCACCAACTCTACTTCGATACAATACAAATCATTGCTTGAGGATCAGGACAGGTACAACAATATCAACAACTGTCCTGACTGAAACAAAAAATTCTGTTGAATGGGCAGGGTTTGTCTTGTTGTGCTTGAGTACTCATAGCTTCCATCAAGAGATTGACTTCCAGTGCTACATCGAAAGAAGCAAGAAAGTTGTTTTCATGGCATGGTGTCACGCTGATTTGATTCTAGCAATAACCACACCCTCCGTGATCAACGACATTCGTTTATAGCCCCAGCAGGTGTTTTCACCACGCTTACCCGGGGCAAAGGTCAACAGCCCAAGATGATCTCTTCAGCATTCAACCTCGTAATTCCGGACTCCCTTGTCAAACTTGTAGTCCCTAACCCCGGAAAACGACGGGGTCCGCCCCCCCATGAGATCCATCGCATTCGATATCGCCTTCTCGCCCACCCGCTGGACCGACAGCTCCCACGCCCCAATCGCCAAGTCCAACTGCCTCGGCGGTTGGCCTGCGATTCCTCGAGGCCTTTCCTCCACGTCCTCCCCCGCAAATTGAATCATCTGCTTGACGAACACCTTCATGT
>JALLOV010004692.1:0-10548 GCA_036939655.1 Thalassiosira allenii | reverse complement strand
AGAGTTAGATGAGGGTCAGCTGCCCAAGCAACACAATAAATTTACTAGTTGATTTTTAGTGATAAGAAATCAATAAGATACTCAGAATGGTGTCAGAATATGGTCAGAAGGTGGTCACAACGAGGTCAGAAGGTGGTCAAAAGATGGTCAGATGGCGTCGGAATCTTTTTTCTCACAAAACTTCTCCCTTCCAAAAACCAATAATAAAGAGTTGAAGTTGACATATGGTATTGCTGAACTCGCAATCTAACTAGATTTGCAGGTATGAAGTCAGAGGCTGGAGTGCAGCCGCAAGGAAGAAGAGTGGGATAGATAGCAGTTCTGCTCGGAAAACCAGCCAAAGTGATAAAGCGGCCAGCTGAGGTGGAAGCAAGGCTGCACGTTGCAATGCAGGGCTGCTGGAGACTCCTTGTGGCATCGAAAAGATGTTGCAACACTCTCATGTGACTCTGTTATTACCTTGCATCAATGTGATTTTTTGGCTAGAACACCTGGAAGTCGGTAACCATTTTGCATTTTGGATCACGCCGAATCCAAGGTTTTCAGCCACAATGATGAAGCAGCCAGCTAAGGTGGAAGCAAGGCTGCATATTGACACCCTGGGCTTCTGGGAACTCATTAGGGTATGGAAAGGATGTGGCCACACTCATATGGCTGGGCTGCCTGCCCTTCATGTGATTGTTTGGCCGGAGCGTCTCGAAGTGGGTGACCATTTTAGCTCAGTTAAACCTGAAGTCCTCAGCTAGAGTGATGAAGCAGCCAGCTGAGGTGGAAGCAAGGCTGCATATTGCAACCCAGGGCTGATGGAGATACATTAGGGTATGGAAAGGATGTGGCAACACCCTCATGTGACTGTGCTGCCTGCCATCCATGTGATTATTTGCCTGGAGCACCTGGGAGTCGGTGGCCATTTTGGCTCTGGCCAAATCCGAGGTCCTCAGCCAGAGTGATGAAGCGGCCAGCTGAGGTGGAAGCAAGGCTGCATATTGCAACCCAGGGCTGATGGAGACTCATTAGGGTATGGAAAGGATGTGGCAACACCCTCATGTGACTGTGCTGCCTGCCANAATCTGAGATCCTCAGCCAGAGTGATGAAGCGGTCAGCTGAGGTGGAAGCAAGGCTGCATATTGCAACCCAGGGCTGTTGGAGACTCATTAGGGTATGGAAAGGATGTGGCAACACTCTCATAAGACTGTGCTGCCTGCCATCCATGTGATTCTTTGCCTGGAGCACCTGGGAGTCGGTGGCAGTTTTGGCTCGAGTCAAATCTGAGATCCTCAGCCAGAGTGATGAAGCGGTCAGCTGAGGTGGAAGCAAGGCTGCATATTGGGTGGTGGAAAAAACTTTCATTTGGATCAGCTTTAACAATTTGCAAACAGTCGGTAACAGGAGGTAACAGTTCATTAAACCTCAACTATGATTGTAAACGTCAAGTATTATTTACAAACATTGGCAACCACCTTGCAGAAGAAAGAAACCGGAAAATGTGGTCTCAAGAAGACTCAGAGGGGGTGAGAAGACTCAAGACGACTCAAGGGAAGATCAAGGGAAGATTCAAGCAAAGGCTCAGAAGATCAAAAGAAGCGAGGTGTTCGAGAATGATATAGTAAAGCAAGCTTCGGCACCAAAGATGCACCATGTATTACTATATTAACTTAGGCTTCTGCTCAAGGTTTTATCTATCATGTTCGTATGACAAGCTCAGCGCAATACCCTTGATGGACCCTCTGGGATAGGTAGAGACACTAAACCTTCTGCTTAGTGCCGAGGGGCGAGGGGCATGCCTTCTTCATTGGCCCCTCCCCGCGAGGCTCGTGCTAGGACGGTGCCCCCACCAACCGCCAATGTCGCCGTGGAAAGGTGCGTGCTACGGACGGGGTAGTCATGGTGCAATGACAATGACCTGCGATGGCGGCTGTGGCCAACAAAAAAATTAGTACCCCACTCATTTTTGAGCTGGCCCTGAAACGCCTTGAGAGCGGTACTGTCAAGTCAAAATACCCCGAATATAATATGTATACCAAACAAATAATCACAGAGAGAAGACACCTGTATTGGTTTCAAGTACGACTCTCTATGACAATCACAGCCCTCAATCAATTAAAAATAGATCTAATACTAGAGTTTCAATTTTCTTGCCAGCCTTCTCTGCCTCCGCTCTCTGCTGGGAGGCCGCCCAGCAAAGGCCACAAACTTGATCATAACGGCAAGTAATCTGATGCATTGAAAATAGCGTTTTGATGAGGCTTTAGGGGACTGTGCAGACGGCTACCACATCAAGACGTAAGTATGCCATTACTACTAGCTTGGTGGGAGGGTGGGAGGTGGCTCTCCTGGGTAGAGTTGAGGTCCTAGGCTTTTCCTAGGTAAAAGGAACTGACTAACTAAGACAACCTTTATGTTTCTCCTAGGGATTATCTATTTCAAATACCTAACTACAATAATATCGATCAATAAGTAACTATCAACCCCAAACGTTTTGCTATGTTGTTGAGGGGGTGATCATTTCTTTTTCATCTAAAAGGATCTCACTTCGGGGCAAAACAGGAGACCGGGGGTAGAAGTTGCACAAGAAAAATGAAAAAGGAAAAAGCACAGAGACCTCGACGATGATGCCTGCGCGCTGCGGAGGTGCTGTGTGATCGGCTCTGTTGATGCGGCTGGACGAGCACGATGTTGGCACCACACTGAGGCGGGGCCGGGACGCCCCACGACACGGTTGGTCCTTGGGCGGCTTTGGGCGCTCCCGCCCGATTACCACGGCAAAACTCTCAGAGTCGTCCTGGAGCTTCGGGGTAGGGTACATCATGTGTCGATCTCCAGTTGCAGTAGGCAGCGGCGACCGTGGCCGTGGTCGTGGCTTCGCGCGTCGGCCAAATCCCAGTCGTCTAGAAAAACGATTCATCTATTCTTCGCTTACAGCGATATTTACCGTTTCGTTGATTTCCTACGTGTCTTTGCACACGGATAATGGTGATGCGCCACCTTCTACAAATAAAGCGCCACTTCGCCCCAGAAACAATGCGCTTCGAAGGATGCCTCTAGCTGGAGTTGATGGATCCACCGGGTACCTGCATTCTGGCAGAGCTAGAGAGTCGGCGTACCATCAGGAAGGTACTCCAGAAAATTTCGATTCAATACCATCCGTTTTCACTGCGGTCGATGAACAGTGGCTGCACAATGGAAGAGTCGTCCGGGAGCTCTCTCGCAGGGTTCTATCACGCAACATCTCCCAATCGAATGTGGTCGTAGTTTCTCCAACCTGGAAAGAAGCACAAGTCTTTGCAGGGAACGTCCAGGGTGACTCAACAATGCGAGACCTCGTGGAGCATTTTTACCCTGCAAAAGCTGCAATAGAGCAAGGTCACACTACTCATCTGCTGCCCACGTCGACCGTGTTTGACGAGGGATGGCACACATCTTCGGGCCACAGATATGACTCCGCTTCTGCTGGGTGGATACTATTGGCCTATTTCTCGACACAGAATTTAGATCAAGCCGTGCATCATTCAGCGTCTCCAACAATTGATGAGATTTTGGCACCGTCTCGGGCTCGTGAATGGCTGCAGCAGACAACAGTTACATACCTTGTGTTCCCAATCAGTGCCAGAGCCACAATTCCTCTCGCTTCTATTGCTGGGCAGCACCATGAATACGATATGGATTATACTGTGGACAAGACAGTAGAGGTCACAGGTCTAACTGCGGCAAAGACGCTGCTTGATTCCAATTACAAGCTTCAGCTGTTGACAAGCTCTCACTATTTCGACGAAACAAATGGCGGTGTGGAAGCTCGTCACAATGGACCGAATTCGCTATTCATGTCGGTAAAATCACTGCACAGATTTATGTACGACCAAGCTACAACGGCCCTACGGAAGGAGGTGACAAATGTTCTACAGCGACGAAGTTCAAGTGAAAAATTATTGGAGGTTCATATGCACTCTCTGATCTTTGCAACACAAGGATTGGATCTGGCAATCCCGTCGCGGTTCTCCTACACTGATGTGGGGAAGCACGATGAATGCACAGACTCAGAACGCGGACGAAAGAAACGCTGCGATCCCAAGCTTAACGCAAGAGCATTGAATCAAACAATTTTTCGAGAGTGTCCGAAGCACCACGACTCGATAAATGTTCAATTCGTCGATGAAAAGGACATCTCGCACATCTACGTTGCTGGGATGCCTCCAAACGATGAGAACACAGATTTGATTCGTCAACGACGAGTGAACGAAAGAACAGACTTGGAAAAGTCCTATGGGGTAATGATCGACTTGAATGGAAAGTGGATGAAGCCCGCCGATGAAGAGACCGGTGAGATCGAAGTATGGTCAGGGAGCGAAGATCCTGATTTGTCAGAAGCAGTGTGTGCGAGAGCGGACAAGTCCGCTGTTCGGCCAAGAGTGAATTGCAAAACGAGGATCATCCCTACAACACCAAAAGCTGTCAGTCCCGAGTCAAAAGATCAGCTCTCTGATCGCCCGAATCTGCTCGTCATCATGATCGACCCACTTTCGAAGCAGCAGTTGAGGCGTTCGCTGCCGAATACGTGGGCATTGCTCGAATTGTTCGGTTTCGTTGATTTCCGTCGTTATACTGCCGTGGGGAACAACTCTGGCCCCAACCAGGCTGCAATCTATTCAGGAAAGCCCCTTTCTTCGCGTCAGGGCATCCGGACTTCCAACGATTCTGCGAGAACATGGATATGGGATCGCTTGAATGATGCGTCATATGTAACTCTGAAAGCTGAGGGTGAGTCCGATGTATTTCTCCCCTTTCCAGTCTCCTGTAGAACTCCTTCAGCATACTCATCAGATGCTCTGCGTGCTCTCGCCCAGACGGTTGCATCAGTAACTCCAACATGGTGCAATCAATCAAGCCCAACACACATCACGGAGACCAACTGCATCAATTTTTCTGCCAGTCCTTCGACCGTCCAAACTGCTTGGGAGGCAAGCTTGCAGCCGAGCACCTTGTGGAGTATACAAAACAATTTATTGACACCTACAAGAAACCGTCATTTCATGCAAATCCCTGGGCGGCATTTGTCAGCTTTGTCGATTCGCACGAGGATAGTTCAACACTCATCAGTTACCTGGACGGCATTCTGCTTGACTTTCTCCAAGCAATCCCATTGAATAATACGTTGGTGCTCTTCACCAGTGATCACGGCTTACATTATGGGCATGCCCTCACAACCAAATCAGGCGAGATGGAGCGCGCTCAGCCAATATTGTTCATGAGGATGCCATCGTTTCAGAACCAGAACATCAAGCGACTTCGTCAAAATGCACAGAAGTTTACCACTGCATATGATGTCCACGAAACTCTCGTCGAAGTCTTGCTGGGAAAGTCAGATGATACTTCGATGGAAGAAAATAGGCCGGGCATGTCACTACTGAAACCACTCCCAAAAAGCCGAAACCGATGCACCACAACACGTGCTATCCCATCTGACTTCTGCTCGTTGGTAGATGCAGATAGTGAATCTTCTGCACAGCATCAATGCTATTTCATGATCGATCCTCCTTCGGTATTCTCTTTTTACTCGGACATACCCCACAAAAATCGACCACAGTGGCCGAGGCACTGCCCTGTCAGCAGAGACCATTCACTTGACAATACTGCCAGGTGTTATTGTGCCACGAGTGAACGCGCCTGGTTTGACTGCTCAAATATGCCCAGGAATGACTTTCGATCAAGTCGTCTCAACACAGAGCATTTTTCTTTACGATCATGCAGCCACCACGACTTGGACCATTCACTGGAATTGGATATTCACGTGTCAAAAAATGAGCGATTGGTCGTGGAAAGGAAAGATCTTGTCGAGCAAACGGTGAAACATTTGACTGAGACTCATCGCGAAGATGACATAACAGCTTCTCTTGATGCGCAGCCAAACATCATCTTCTTGGAGATTGATTCTGTTTCCCTTTCGTTTTCGGAGCGCTACTTTCCCAAAACGTGGCAGCTATTGCAACATCACAGCATTATAACAGATCAAGATGGAATCTCCTGCCCTACGGGTTGGTGTGCTGGCGTCTTCAATAAAACTTCTGTCGGTAAGAAAGGCTCTAAAGTGAATACTTACTGGAGTCCTTTCACATGTGCAAAGCTCATTTCCGTCTCACCATTTGTTTTTCAGTCGGACAGAGCTCCATTGTTAACCAACTCGCAGCTCTAGCAGGGTGTCTTCAATACGACGATAAAGAACAAGAGTTGAATCACCTTCAACATAATGATGGTCCGCTATCACACTGCCCTTCTAGTGGTAGATCATCTTTAGGCGCCGACGAGGAGACTGGAATCCCTCGTGACCACTGGATCTTCGACGTCGCAAAAAGTGAGTGGCTTCTGTACGGATTGTAATCAAAACAACGCCTGCTAACCTGATAACTTCGTGTGACCGCCTCAGATATGGGTTACATAACCTTCTTTGGGGAGGTGAGAGCAAAAGTTGGTTTTCCCCTTTATCTTACTTTTGTCTCAGTAAACACTTCATCCTTGCCTTGTACAAACCGTTGCTCCTATTTAGGAGTTTTGCTACGAGCAATCGCCGTACGTTGTGCAGACTCAGAGTGCATTTACAACATTGGATGTCGATTTGTCTCTGTCAGAACTTTACTGCGAACTAGCGAAGGATTGGCTGATGGTGAATGGAAAAGTAAACTCAGGTTTAGCGACCTATGCTGTCGAGTCCACCGAGCAGGTGGGGCTCCACCCCAGCTGGCTAGCTGGTGGGAAGGATCTCAGTTTTAAATTCAAACTTGAGCTCAAGATTCGTCTCTCGCCACCACCAAGGTCCATTCCTGGACAAATGATTCGCCGCCATGTTTGCCTTTCCTTGGCTCTCGTGCCTTGCAAGTAGCATCGCCGTTATCCTTCTTTTGCTTGCCGTTCCTGTGTATGGAGCTTCTACTCCTGGTTCAACTGATGAAATAGTCAAGTGTGCTGCAAATACTTTGCTCGTCGGGTACCCGATACGTGCTTTGGCGGACGATCTCGAGGAAAAATTGGTCTGGAATTCATTTCCCAGATGTGGGATGCGTATTCACAGCAACCTAAATTTGCCTTCCTCAATGCTTTGGCAGCGCACGAGTGAGTTCATCATGATGTGAATTACTCATGTCTAATTTTGTCTTGTTCAAACAGGATCCTTTCTTCCTCCTCATTCCTTCAGTTACAACCTCAAGGCCTCTCATGCCTCATTAGGCGCCGAGAACTATGACATAACAGTGCATAACTTCCTCAAGTCAATCATGGCAAGGGATGATTCAAAAGAGACATACATATTTCTCCGCAGTGATCATGGTTTGCAAGGCGAGCTCATTAGTAATGTCATTCAGTAGTTATAGATTTCCTTGGCTTGCTCATACTCATCTCAAACTTTCTATCGTTCTAGGTGGGCCATTTCCCATAGATTACGCCACTCAAATAGAACACATGCATCCTTGGACAGCAATAATTGCTCCGGCCAATCACGGAAGTCTGTCAATTGAGCCATTTTCATCAAATCAAAATCAGCTTGTGACTGGATTCGATCTGTATCACTCGATGCGGCATCTCATGTCTCCTTCTCCAGTAGAACAGGAAAATAAGTCTCTCTTGGTCGATGCAGGCATACCACATTGGTCGTATAATCTTTTCCGACAACAGGTTCCTTCAGGAAGAAACTGTAAAGATGCCAAAATCCCCAAGTGAGTGTCCCGAGTTGATATCACATCAACTACGACTGTGGCAGACTGCAATCAATGGTGCATCTTCTTCTTATATTTCGTATTTCTATCCCTGCTTTCAGGGAGTTTTGCCCCTGCGCAGACGAGCGGTCTGATTTGATGCCTAGTTTTTATGTAGGCCACAGCGAGCAACCAAGATTGTTGGCAATGCCAGTGCTGAGATATGATTGGGAGCTCAGGCGATTTGCAGCACCAAGACTTCCAGGTTTGATAGCAGTTGTTTTTCTCGTGCATTCAATTGATCACAAGAACTTCCTGATTATACTAGCTCTCATAATAATAATTTCCCCGACAGGTTTGAGGTCGCCGAAGGTCACACAAAGCAAATATGATGTGAAATTCAACAGAAACGTTTTTTCACCAAGATGCAATGCCACTCTAGGCACTTATATCGATGAGAAAATGCTACGAGACTCGTGGCAGCTCATTCACAACATCACATCATTATACCCTGGATCAGATGTCTCGGGAGGAGTCTTTTTGTATCCACGGCAAGCGATCCTGCTCACATACCTTGTCCAGCGCGAGGTTGCCTCCAGGGCGTCTATCCGAGGCGAGTCACAACCCTTCCGCGTCTGCGAAACGGGCTTTGGTTCTGGTCATTCCGCTGCTCTGTTCCTTTCTGCCGCCCCGAACGTCGAAGTCGTGAGCTTCGACAGATATACACGTCCGTACCAGACTGCCACCTTCCTTGCACTGAGAGGCTACTACGGGAAGCGCATGACACGCGTCGTTGGCGATAGCTGCAAGACCGTGAAGAAATACTCAAAAGACTGTGATTTCTTGCATGGGTCTAGCCGTGAGTATGCTACCTTGTATTCGTTTCTTTGCCCTTGCATGTTCCGCTTTAGGAGTCTTACGGCGTTCATTACGTCCCCAACTCTACAGTTTGCAAAACAGACAATGTAAGTATGCTCATCTCCGTCTGTGCCGATTCACTTCTGCTGCTGTCGGACCTCACCATCATCATCTGCAATGATAGATTGACTTAATCCAAAAATCTAGCGCGGGCGCAACACTCACAAGCACAGCGATGGATTCAATCA
Source organism: Thalassiosira allenii (assembly GCA_036939655.1). Classification (NCBI taxonomy): domain Eukaryota; phylum Bacillariophyta; class Thalassiosirophyceae; order Thalassiosirales; family Thalassiosiraceae; genus Thalassiosira; species Thalassiosira allenii. The sequence continues at coordinate 1,762 of JALLOV010004692.1, read as the reverse complement.
GAGACGGATCTGTGTACTTCGGAGAGGGTGCACAGTGGTCAGAGTTGCGTGGAAAGGATTGTATAGAAAATATCGTCTGTTTCCAAGAGGAGGAGAGAACCTTGGATGCCAGGTTGTATTTAGCAAGAGGAAAAGCCAGCACTATTTCGCACAAGTTTTGTTTCTCTGTAAACACAGGAAAGTGCAAGAAGGAGAGAAGTTTTGGGACTGCCCGAAGTTCATGGCGGAAAGACGACTTCTGCCCAGAGTGGATGATCAAAGACATGGACGCAGAAGAACAGAAATAGAGTTTCCAGGAATCCCTCGATGCCTCAACTGATAGTGTTTACATACTCCATTGGAAGGTGAGCCTGTCTCCAATTCAGGCTAGGGTGCACTGTGCACTACCACATCATGCACCATTACAGGTTTGAGTTTGTCTTCTCATGTCAGCTGCTCACATTCCCAGTCACACAACCAGAGGAATCACTGCCCATTTTCGTTCTCTGGGATAGTCATCAAATTTTCTCAAGTACCACTTGTGATGGTCAAGAGCCCTCGGTATCAAGTTACACGCCGTATAGACAGCAAATGCAAACGACGGCAATGAAAATTGAGAGGCCACCGCAAATCCAAACCATTCCAGTATCTCTCCCGCAAAGTTTGGACAGGAGACATACTTGAAACAAGGAGAGTGCGGGATATAGTAGGCATGTTGGGTTCCTTGCTCCTGCTTTTGGTTGTTTCTTCGTAGATTTCTCAACACACCATCAGAATGAATATTGATCGTCATCCCCAAAATAAATATGCCGATGCCTGCCCATCGTTGCATATCAACCGACGATGATGACATAGACAGAGGAGGAAACGTCTCAACCTGCACCAAGTAGAAGCATTGCAAGTATCCGTTCCAGGTTGTCGCTATGCTCGCAGCAACGGTAACAATCAAGGGCACCTTTTGGCTCTTGGGATTCATCCGAATCGGATAAATGATTGCTCGATTGATGTAATGCAGTGTAAAGAGCGAAAACAGGATGACGTTGCCGGACATCTGTAGACGACCGCTTTCTAGTGATAATGCTTTCCCTGATCCCAGAAAGAAGATGCTTGGATCGCACCAATGCCAATAACAGTACCACAGCCATAATAAATTGGGACTTTCAAACAAGAACCAACTAATCCTAGCATCGAACTTGGGACCGAACCACCAGTGATATTTCGAATGGTCATCTTTCAGGGCATGTTTGCCGAACGGTGCCACTATGACGTATCGCAACAGCAAGAACAAAGGGAAGGAATGCAGCAGAAAAATCTGCGACAGAAGTGTGTGCCATTGGATTTGATCCTCGGTTGCAACCATACTGCAATAACTATCATGTGATGCGACGCTACCTTGGTATTGACAATGACGGCCGATCGAGCTGGTCAAAAAAAGAGAAATATATTGACAGGCTCCTTTCACCACAAGTAGTAGTGGTTCGGTGCCTCTACTCTAGGCGACAGCGGCGTTGGTTGGGTCTGATTACTGCGGCTCCACGAGATGGAGGAGGGGTTGTGAGGCAGGCGTCTTATCTTGGGTGGCGGCTCGACTGGGCATCAAGGATGCCCGCAAGACTGGGCTCGCTGGTGAGAGGAGAGATGTCTCTCTGGGTGATGGGTGACGGGAGGGCGGGGTAGAGGCAACCTGACCCTTTCGCCGGCCGAGGCACATGTAAATTCTGTGGGGTTACATGATGTGATCTATTGTTGTTCTGAGTGCATTTTTGAACAGATCACATTCATC
>JALLOV010003770.1:0-10758 GCA_036939655.1 Thalassiosira allenii | reverse complement strand
CGGGAGTCCTTTGAGAATGGTATCTGATTGAATACAAATCCAAAAATTACGTGGCGACGTCATCAAGTCAGAGTTTGCAAGGAACATTTGACGACGTGGCCTTTATCTGGTCAGTGTTTTGAAGCGCAACGCTGCCCCAGTTTTGACCCTTTTGAGTTCATAATACTTCTGAAGAGCCCAATGCGAAACCACCGTCCTTGGTCAAGTCACTAGAACCCCAGTAATTAAACGATTTGGATAATTTCCCACTCACAAGCGTCTAACTAAGCGCCTGTGAGCCTTTGACATCATCTTCGAGATTCAACAAGTGTGTACCATCAAGATGTCTGGGGAAACGCCGTCCGACGACAACGTCAACGAGAACCACTCCGATGCGAGAGCTAAGCGCCAGCGACGCGACGCAACTGCAACACCATCCTCGGAATCGGAAAGCGCTACTCAGGTCTGCAACCTCAAGATGGGAGCTACCATGGCCCCTATTGAAGCGGCACTGCTGATTCAAGTTGAACCCTACGTCGAGACGCTCCATATCGGGTTACGCGACTACATGCGCAAGCTCGTTACCAACGTAGCTCGTTCTTTTGCAGCTCACCACTGGAAGGATGAAAAGTGCAAGCAGTTGCAAGATGACGACGAAAAGGTTCCTGCCTCCTGCAAGGTGGGATTGCGCCTCAATTTCATGCATGAGGTCCAAGAGAGCGAGGACGCCAAAGCTCTCACCGCCCAACTCGGTCTTCATCTCGTCGATGTGCAACGCGGCCTCGCTGACTTCGTCAAGCGCGCCCATGCCCTCAACCGCAAGGGCTACCGCACGAGGCTGCTCTACGCCTACGTCGACCTGCTGGCGGGCTCCGCCAAGGTCTTCATCGCCCTGCACAACATCGACCAGCCTTACGACGAACATCAGGCCTTCGTGGACCTCCTGGCCTACAAGACCGATGACGTCACCTCCTGGCTGAACGCCAACGTCGACGTGCTCCTTCGGGCCTACAAGGAGCGCAAGGAGTTGGCTGTCCTACCCACGCCGACGATCGCCTTCAAGTTTCGTCGGTCCCTCGAGTCCATCAACGGCCCCGCGCCTGGTCCGCCAGCTGCTGCGGCTGCCGCTGCCCCCGCCGCCCCTGGAGCAAACACCTTGACACTACAGGTGGCGGCTCCTGCTCCTGCTGCAGCCGCCGCGGGAGGAGGTGGACCCCGAGGCCCCTCGGCTGCTGCTGCAGCCCAAGTCCCTCCTTCACGTGTGACCGTGGTTGCCACCCCCGTCAACCAAGGTCGCCCCGCCCAAGGTGCCGGAAGTGGAGAGGGATTCATCATGGGCGGGCAGTTGCACCGCTTCTGCCCTCATACGGGTCGTCGCCTCAACCCGTACACGCCCGCCGCCTCCCAGCCCTTGCCCACCCACTCCCCGAACGGCATCCCCATCCTCTACATGACGGGTGGAAGCCAGCAGGGAGGGCAGGATACCAACGTCGCCATCGCCTCCGTCCACGGCAACGCCGAGGCCGAGGAGGACGCCGAGATGCTCGAGGCTGACGACAGCCAAGGCCGCATCGTCGGCGGCCGCTCCCTCGTCCTCGGTGACCTCCACAAGGCGGTCCTCGTCTGTGCCCGCTCCGCCGAGGAGTTTGTCAAGACGTGCAACAAGAACGAGGAGGCGAAGCGTATCAAGAAGGCCACCCTCCCTGCCGAGCTCGAGTCCGCAGCCGCACGCATCGCGGACACGATCGCCGGGGAGCGCCCTGCTACCACCCCCGTCCTCCGCGGGGTGGTCCGCTCCGAGACCGAGAAGGCCAACGAGCAGCTCAAGCGCCAAGTCCAGTCACTCCAAGCCAAGGTCACTGCTATGGAGCTCAAGAAGGGCAAGGCCGCCAAGAGCAAGCAGCAGGCACGGTCCCGCTCCCAGAATTTTCAGGGACGGGGTGGCAGAGCCGCCGGGAGAGGATCCTCGCACAACCAAGGTCGAGGACATCCCGCCGGGCGAGGCAACGCCACAACCGACGCCTCGCGCGACAGCAAACAGCGCCGCTCCAACAACAAATCCAGTGGGAGCGGGCGCGCCTCCAACACCAAGAGAGGCAGCTGAAGCGCAACATCGAGGAGAGAGTAGTCGGCGACTTCGGTTTCCTGCCCGACCTCTCTTCCTCGATCCAGAAGAATGCACAACGTGTACTGGGAGAGACCCCACCGGGGTTCTATTTCAACTCTCCCTCCAATTTAGCTTTTCATGACTTGACCGCCGGCAAGTCCCTACCCCCAGCCACTCGAATCCTGCTTGGTTTGTCCACAAAGTTCGTGCCGGTCCCTCGAGCTCCAACGTCTCTGAAAGGAGCAATGGAGTCCTTCGAGAGATTCGAACGCGAATTGCACCGAAAGGTGCACTTTGCTGGACGCCCGGATAAAGAGTTCACTAAGTCTAAACTTTATGTTAAGTCTCAGTTCCGTGCTGCTATACCTCCTGCAAATATTGATTCTAGAATCTGCAGTTTTGAGCGCGAGCTTCGCCGCCTCTTCCACAATCGAACTGGAAGGACGAAAAATTTCACCACCTTCCAAGAAAAGCTATTTACCAAACTACGCGCCATAGATTCAATTGTCTTTGCCCTCGCGGACAAAGGCCTTGGACCTGTAGCCGTAGATTTGGAGAGGTACATTAAAGATGGCCTCATACATCTTACAGATGCTGCCACTTATGAAATCATAAGTGAAGAACAAGCTCTGCTGGAGGCCGATCAACTTCGCGAGACTATCGAGAATTGGATTACAACACATTTCGACAAGCTCAAGCCAATGCACGTAGATTACCTCCGCCTCAAGCTAGAAGAGACAAAAGAAGATCCATTTGGCTACTTTTACCTACTCTACAAGCTACACAAAACTCCAATCAAGACCAGGCCTGTTTGCTCAGACTGCGCAAGTTTACCTCATGCGCTGGGCGAATGGGTCGACGAGATGCTCCAGCCTATGGTNGGTCTGAGAAGCTTCCTTGCCCACCAGTCCACCTCCTTCACATCACTCTCAGCCAAAACAGCAAGAAGCTGCAGGCTCAATTTTCAGCCTCTACCCGCAAAATGGGTGCATCTTGGCATGGCAAACGGTACGCTGCGGCCCAAGGAGAGACCACCATTGCTTCTGAAGTGTCCCAAAAGTCTTGGCAGGTGCTGGGACAGGTCTGAGAAGCTTCCTTGCCCACCAGTCCACCTCCTTCACATCACTCTCAGCCAAAACAGCAAGAAGCTGCGGACTGAATTTTCAGCCTCAACCCGCAAAATGGGTGCATCTTGGCATGACAAACGGTACGCTGCGGCCCAAGGAGAGACTACCATTCTGAAGTGTTCCTTGTTCTAACCCAGGAGGTATAGTACCCGCAACTCCTAGCCTGCCGTGTTGGTTCAAATCCAGCTCTGAGACCGCATTTTGGTGCTTAAATGTGCTGCCGAGGTTGAGCGATCAATATTACCCATTTCATCCCGAATCTGTTGCAGCGTATACTCAAGCAGTTCCAAGGATTGACTCTCTGTTTGTTGCTTCTGAGGAGCCTCCTGCATGTCTTGAATGTAATAATGCATTTTTTCTTGTTCTGACTACTTGAATCTTTTCAATATGGTGTCCTGAAATTGAGTGGTGTTTTTATTTTCTTTCCCTTTGACTCAATCAAGAGTGGTAAGATCACGTAGGTACGATAGTATGTTCTAACTCAATCTCTGTTTTACCTTCCAGATACTTCTGTTCGTTTTTGTAAGATTATTGACGCCCCCACAGTTGCTGCGCTTGGCCATCCTCTTTGAGGGCCGTTGCCACCCCTCTGGTTGTCCCTCCTTATCATCTTGTGAAAGACCCCCCCTGAGAATGAAACATCATGGATATTGTTCGTCCATTATGTGACCTTACCATTACCACTACACTTTCGCTAATACTAATATTGATATCATTTAAGTTCATTCCAATCCTTGCCCACGTTTTTGTGCAACCTTGTGCCAAGACCTCTCTCCAACAATCTTATACATATAGACAACTACACGGAAAAGCAAATGAGGAACAAATCCACGGATCTCCTTTCCTGAGAAGATTGATATGCTTGAATCGTGTAGCAGTAGCCCCACCATGGTCCTAGTCATCCAAAGCAGCCGCGATCTCCGCCTCCAACTCATCCATGGATCCATCGTCATCATCCCCTCCAGAGCTAGCAACGAATTCGTAATCAGCACCCCCTCCCGAATCAACCACAGCATCAGAGGGTGTAATTGGATCAGGTTTTGGAGTTTCATCCCTCTGCGGGGAGGGTGGAGAAACGGCCAGAGGTGGCTGTGTCGATGTCGCTGCGGTAGAATGCTGAGAATCATTGACAACGACGCCATCCGACCCCAGATCGGAATCCGCCTTATTCGCCCCCGAATCTAACGACGCGGCAGACGACGCGGAATCGAAAATAACCTCCTCGTCCTGCTCCGCACTGTTCGCGACGTCGACGTCCTCCGACTCCTCCTTCCCGGCCGGGGGACCCGCGGCCCTGGGCTCGTTCGACCAGATCTCGTCGATGCTTAGCCCCGCCTCGTACCGGGTGTAGGCGCAGTGGAAGAAGTAATTCTTCCAGAAGACGAGCTCCCTCTGTCCCCCGCTCGACAGGCGGGAGTGCATCTCGACCAGTTTGGGGTCCTCCTTGAGCAGGCGCTGGATGAGACCGACGTGCGTGTCCAGGTCGAAGTCCGCCAGGAGTTTGGGCAGGGGCTGCAATTTGGACAGCTTTTCCGCCGACACCTCGGCCGCTGCTAAATCCTTGGCGGCCTTCGCGTCCTCGTCTTCCTCCTCCACCTCTTCTTCGTTTTCCTCCTCCTCCTCGCTGGGCAGCCCCCCCGCCAGGACGAACGGCCCCGTGAACGTCTCGTCCTTCGAGCTGAGGCCCAGGATGACCTCCTTGCACTCGTCGACCAATATCTCCATCTCGGCATCCCTCGTCTCCCACGGCAGGATCTCCGCGAGGCTGTCGCGGACGGCCTCCTTCCTCTGGTCCTCCTCCGCGAATCGCTCGCGCTCGGCGACCATCTCGTCGCTTTGGAGCGTCAGCTTCTTTATCAGGTCGGGATCGATGTTGTTAACCTTGGACTGGACCTTGTCCTTGAGGCCACTGAGCTTGTCGCCCAGGGCGTCGCCGAGGACGGCTCCGGTCGCCGATGTGAACCAGGACGCCATCGTTGTTTGGGGGAGGGCAGAGAGGGGAGGGCAGAGAGGGGCAGGCAGTGGCGCTCTACCGAGACCAGAGACCGCTCTAGGAGTGTGGTGTCACGAACCCTTTGGCGGTTTTGAGTTCTTATGCTAGGTAAGGGGGATAACTTCTAACTTTGCTTTGGAAAATAATAAATGAGGGTCTTATTGATCTATGGGATAAGCTGGGGATAAGTAGTTATTATTCCGTTCACGGAAGTGCGACACCCCTTTTGTCTGAACTCGTCGGACAGACCTCGCCGCTCCTCACAACGGATCCGAACCCAAAGACTTCAAGCATGGCGACGGCTCCGCCACTAAGGCCGTTATCCCCCCGTAGCGCCGCTTCCATAGGGCTTTAGGACTCCCCCAATACGTCGGCGTGTAGCGCTCAACCACCCCCATCGGCGGCGGGGACGTTTTGGTCCGGTCGGCGTACGTGGAAAATTCGTCGAGCATTATTCGACCGCGGCATCGGCGCGGCAGCTCGCATCTTCGGCGTCGTCGCATTGACACAACGTTACCTCGCCCACGTGACAAACCCTATTGATGATATGCCGCGTGCGCTTCAAGTTTACTTCGTTTGCGACGGGTTCGGGGGATGATTCTGTCAGCAGCGCCCATACGACGCCGACGCCGTGGCGTATCAATTACTTCGTACAACAAAAATGATGCACTCAATACACAACAATTTAAAGATGGGATAAGGGTAGTGTCAAACCGATAGAGTCCGAGGGAGAAGGGGGAGATTATCGCGCAGGCAATGGTATTCTCCTTGGAAGTTGGCAGATGAGCAAAAATGCAGAGTCACTTTGACGGTGATGCACAACAATAATTAATATGCGACAAAATGAAGTTATGCAGGGCGAGGCGAGGGGAGATGCTGGATTGGGTAGGGTTGGAGCCCGAGCGCGAGATTGTTTGGCAAGCGGGGCGGGGAGTGTTCAATTATGTCGGATACGCGAGGTGCAAACAACAAAACAGTGCATGGGATATTCAGCAGAGGTACGGGTACGCCGGGACTGCTGCTACACTTGGCTACGGGGTGGATATCATGAAATTAAAATGGAACAACATCCAATCTACTTCAATTCGCAGGATTTTTGTTACATTATTTTTTGTGGCAACAGTATCAAGTATCCAAACAATTAATTTATTTGTTCAGTGAGCTGTACCATATAGGTACCCTCTCTGAACCTCTAGCAGTACAACATTTCACCACTCTAATCGCATCGATCCCTTTCCCCCAGAACAAACAGTTTCCCGTTGGCCCCCATCTATCTCGCTCGTATGTTGTTTTATTTCACAATGCAGCGCATGACCATCAACATGCCATAAACTCCAGTTGATTATTGTGTTTTCATTCAGAACTTGAACTTCGAGGTCGCGTCGCTAGACACGCCGATGAATGCTTGAAGCGGAAGTGGCAATGGCGCGAGAGGTAGGGTGAGGTAAGGCCGCTTGGCTGTGCGCTGTGCGTGGGTTGGCATCGTCGTTGCCGCTCCGATGCCGCGGTCGAATATTGCTCGGCGATCTTCCCACGTACGCCGACCGGACCAAACCGCACCCGTCCCCTGTCGACCTCGATGAGCGCTACACGCTGATGTATCGGAGGGCGCTGGCAACCTCCTGGAAGCGGCGCTACGGGCAGATATTCCGCCATGTTGGGCTAGGGCGGCATTTCCTCATGGTCAACGATCTTTTGGATGCGAGTCGTGAAGCCTTCTCTTTTTTGCGGCGGACAAAAAGAGGGGTGTCGCACTTCCGTGAACAGCATAATAACACCTATCCAGTCACTCCATACTATTATCATACTGGCTACTTCGCAAATGTATTGTAATCGCGAACTTCGTTGACGATTTCGAGCGCCGTTTCTAGCAGATCTCTCATCTCGATGCAAGTTCTCCTCCTCGTGGCGATATCCTCCGCCTCCTTCATCAGGAATCCCACCTCCGCCTCGCGGTACAGCTCGCTGACGAGCTCGTTCTGCAACTCATCCTTAACGTGATTGACCAGAAAGTACATGATCGTCTTGGGCACCATGTCGATGTAGTTCTTCCTGACTATCGAGAAGTAGCTATCGATCAGGGACTTGATGATCTCGGTCTCCACGCGCTCGCGGTCCGAGGGCGGGGCGTCCGTCTGGCGCATCGTGTCGGGGACCTGCGGCAGCTGGACGATGGTCGGGGGGCCGCCCCTGCCCCCCGCGCTCCCGGAGTGGCTGTAGACCGAGTTGGTCGAGCGCATCGCGGCGCCGGGCATTCCCCGGTTGTTCCACGAGTCCGACCGCCTGACGCCGCCGACGGAGGCGTTCGAGCTGTTGTTGCCGCGGAAGATGAAGTTCATTATGCCCCCGCCGTCGCCGTTGTTGTTGGACGCCCCGGCGCTCCGGTCCACGACGACGTGCTGCGGCGGTGCGCCGTGATGAGACGACGAATGCCCGTCGTCCGCGGCGTATTTCTCCAGCGATGACGAAGACAAAGGCGTCGCTCCGACGTCGGGAGTTTTCGGACTTTCCTTGACCGGAGTCATCTCGTTCTTATTTCCGTGGGACGGCTGGCCGACGGGCGCGTTCGCCGCCTGCCTCGCCGCGATCTCCTTCTCGGCGGCCATCTTCTCCATCAGCCTCGCCACTGCACGGCTACCCCCTATAAAATCTGGGTGGTTCGTGTTGATGTACGAAAGCTCGATCCTAACCAGGTTGCTCACCCACATCTGCGTGGGTCCCACGCTCCGCTTCAGCAGGGCAGACACCACGTCCATCATCCGGTCACGCAGGTTGGGATACCGCGTCAGCTCCGTGGGCTCGGACTGAAAAAGTGCGGTTCATTAGAAAAGATTTCGGCGTCTCTGGATTGCATATTATGCACTATATACGTACCTGCGCCGCGATCCGCTGGAGCTCGTCGTAGACCAGGTCCACGCACTGCACCCCCGGCTGTTCCAGCCGGCGGATCTGCCTCCGCACGAGGATGTCAAAGCTGATCTCAGGAACGAACAGTGCGGGCCGCGTGCCGTTGGCGTTGCCGATCGTGGTCCGGATCTCGTCCTCGGACAGCCCGTCGAACGCGCCCACGGAATTGAGCGACCGGCCGAAGACCTGGTGGAAGATGTAGGATATCCTGGCGCCTCCGTACAGCTCGTCGGCGCCGGTCCCCATGGTTGCGGCGTTGCCGGCGGCACCGTATCCTCCACCACCAATGCTCATGTTACCCATCCCCATGTTGATGCCGCCCACGTCGCCGCCATAACTGCCTCCGCCGCCCCCAGCATTCAAGGATGGCATGCCGTCGTGATGTTGATTCGTGTTGCTCGCCCGGCCGTCGATCATGGCGGCGAAGTTGGCAGAGAACTTGGACAGCAGTCCCAGGAGCTTCCCCCCCAGGACGCCGGGGTCGTCCCCGTCGCTCCCCTCGGGCATGCCCAGGGCGTCCAGCTCGGACTGGACGTCTCCCATCATATTGGCGATTCGTATCTTCAGCTCCGGTAAGCACTCGCGTATGTGGTGGATCAAAATGCCGTTCAGATTCCTAGCGAGGTTCGTCGTGCCGCACTTTCCCACTATGGCCCTGTCCCGCGAGTACACGGGGTGCGTCCTGAAGAATCGCTCCTCGTTCCTTAACCCCACCCGGATGCTCAGGTCGGCGTCTATGTCGCGCTGCCCCCTGTTGACGACGGCGATGTACCCCCTCCGCAGCGGTATCACCTTGTTGTGCAGTATGTCCGACGCGTCCGTGCCCGGGTCCATGAGGTCGAGCTTCGTGAGCACGCCGATCGTACGCTCGCCGCGCGGGTCCAGCTCCCGCGCGAGCTTCAGCGCGTCGCTGCTCGCCAGGTCGGTGTTGGCGCCCGTCACGGCCAGCAATATCGCGTTGGGATTGCTCCCGTACTGGCAGTTGATGCCGTATATCTGCTCCTCGATGTCCTCCGGCTGGTCCTTCACGGCCACCTTGGTCAGCCCCGGAAGGTCGACCATCGTAAGGCTCAGCACGTTCGGGCTGTATATCTTGAGGTGTATGGGAGTGGGACTCACTCCCTTGGAGTTGAGCCCGGCGAGGCGGTTGGTGTCGCGGGATATCTCGTCGCGGATCTGGGAGAAGTCGTAGTACCGCTTCCCCGGCTGGTGGAGGAACTCGCCCCATTCCCGCCCCTCGGCCGCGGAAGACGTCGAAGACGAGCGCTGCTTCTGGCCGCGCCGTCGCGTGACGGACGAGCTTTCCGCCTTCTTCTCGTCGTCGTTTTCGTCGTCCTCGTCGTCCGCCTTGGAGTCCGGACCGGCCGTGTTGAAGAGCTGGAGGACCAGGGGCCGGCGCGTGACGATGCCGGTGCCGCGGGGGAGGAAGCTCCGTCCCACGACGCTCTCCAGCACGCTCGATTTTCCGCTGGAAGGGTGGCGTTGCGCACGTGAGACGATCAAGTCGGCATGCGTGAAATGCAGAACATGGGCGCAAGCGATGTTTTTTCTTCCCCGATCTTCCTCTCGGCTGCTCAAAATAACAACATGAATTCCGTCATAATGAAAGCCCGTCCTCATCCCAATGAAATGATGCGCAGAAGATTCTCATCACCTCAATGGATCAAAAACCAACTGCCGTGCATGCTTGTTCCCCCACGACCTCGTATCCCACCATTCAAAGCACTCTGCCCAACGAGCAAAGGAAAAAAGCGAAATGCCACCTCATCCCCATCCAAGGCCAACGCCAAGGGGCAAAACGAAAACGATCGGACTCACGAGGACTGCCCGCCGATGACGACGATCTGGGGCAGGTCGAGGTTGGTGTTCTGGCCCAGGGCGCCGAGGACGTCCTGGAGCTTGGAGGCTATGGGGATCAGCTCCTCCATGATGGCGATTTTTGAGCGTGACGATACAATAATATGACCTCACTTCTTGCCCCTTGATCTCGCTCTATCCAAGATTCGGCCCCCGTCGCGCACGGCTCGATCTCCGATCGTCCCCCTGTGCCAATCCAGATCCAGATCCAGATGAGCGAAACACTTTCTTCGAACGCAAAACGTCGCTCCTCGATGCCTCGCCTCTGGTGCGGCGCTGGCTATCCTTGCCTATGAGCCCGAGTAGGCCCCGGTCCCCAGTCCCCAGCTCATGAGATTGGAGATTGGAGATGCCGCTGCCGCCCGCCTGCCGCTGCGTCTGCGTCGCGTGTGCTGTCGCTACCGACGAAAAAAATAACCATCGTTGCACGAGTTCACTTTCATTGTTAGTTAAGTAAGGTTAGTTAGCTGGGTATTAATCTACAAAAGGCCTTCACAGAACTGAAACTCGGGAGTCAGCGACGCCGAACAAGCCGGAGTCGATCCCCTCGGTGACGGAGGTGGAGATGCCGAACAAGCTGGAGTCGATCCCCTCGGTGACGGACATGGAGTAGTGGATACTGGGTTCATACGCGATCCCCTAGATGCAGGATGTGGTGGGCTGGATCCCCTCTCGGCGACGGATGTTAAGTCGGTGCTGGTGCTGGGCTCGTACGCGATCCCCTAGATGGCGCGGACAAGCCCGGGTCGACCCGCTCGGTGCCGCTGATGTACTAGTAGTCCATCAGC
>JALLOV010003693.1:0-15642 GCA_036939655.1 Thalassiosira allenii | reverse complement strand
GCACCATTTTTCAATCACATCACTAACCGAAGCAATCACATTAGAATTTCACGCAGTCACATCTCTCTCAAACGCCAAAGAGTGCGAGATGAACTTCACTTTGGTAGCGAGCGGAACCACCGAAGCCGATCGTCGTTAGAGAGAGAGAAGCATCGCAGTAGCCGCAGCGACGAGCCGGACGTGCCACTGTCGAGCGAGCGAACGTGGCCGCTGGGCGAAAATGCTGCCGCGGCAGCACCAGCATGGCCGAAAATCTATCCGCCACCAGCACCAGCAGCGCCCAAAGGGTCGAGGCCTCCGTGGCCGTGGCTCAGATGGCTCGACGCCACGATCTGGCGAGGCAAGAAAAATCTATTTGAGATTATTTTATCGCCGTGTCGAGGTAAGAACCGTGAGGTCGGCCAGCGCTCCAGGAGTGGGGTTGTTATTGTATCATTTTTCTATTATGAGCACTCAGCAAACTCAATTTTGGTTTGATTTGCGTTCAATGTTTCAGGGACAACGCAAGCATGGACCGGCCCGGCCGGTGGACAGAAGATATTTTCGACGCGCTCATCATAGGGGGAGAGAGCGACAACTGAGAACCTGGGGCCCAGCAAAATCGAAGTGGGAAGTGAGTTCCTCATCCATGCAAGTTTAATGATATATTTTTGGTTTGATTATTTTCGCATTTATGATGCTGAGCCGATTCCCGATTCACGAGCAGTGCAGATGAGGGAGCATCATTCGCGGCCGCCGGGGAGAGTGAGTATCCTCCCAGTGACCGTGGTGGGGCTTGGTCAGCGTGATGCTCGTGTAGCAACATGGGCACTCATCGTCGCCGTCTCACAGGAGATGGTCAAGAACAACGCCGAGTAGGAGGCGTACCGTACCCGTGCCGACCTCCCTGGCGCTGGGCACGAAAGAGAATTCGAACACGACAATAATCAATCAAATGACCAGTAGATGAAGAGGATGCAGATATGCACTGACCCGAGCATGGTAAAAAATGGGGTGGAGGCATGTACTCTCCCTCCTGGATGTGTGTACTCTCCTGGTGCACGTCCTTCCCAATCCACCCCTTCTTCCCCTGGAATGGACGAACGTGTTGGCCAGGGGAGGGAACATAGGGAGATCAGCCCGGAGGAGGAAGTATGATACACTGGGGGGGTTCTGTCGTCGTCGTCATGAGGCTGAAAATGAGGTACTTCTTGGCCCCCATGATGCGAAGAAGTACCTCTAGAGAAGCAGGGCGGGGTACCCGTCGGCTACCGGGGCGAACAAGTCGAGGAGGACCAGGACGAGGACCAGGACAGCTACGAGGCTGAACAAGTAAAGGAGGTCGAGGGGGGCGACATTGGCGATAAAGAATACCATTATGGTACCACATGCATAAAACTTCTTTCGTATTTCATAGAATAATATGACTGATAAAGAATTAAAGAATTATAGGAAACATCTATATGTCGTTTTTTGGTGATGTACCTATCCCAAGCTGTACTGACGAAAAGCAAGCCGTACTTATCTTTGATCTCCGCCCTCTCCAGCAAAAAGCACTTCTTCTTGGATATAGACTAAAGCGCTGTATTTGACGAGAGACATTTGATACTTTCCGCGAGAGTGAGAGAGAAAGAGAGAGAAATGATTTGTCTTTCGTCCTTGCGCATGGGTACCTCTCTAAACGCTGACCCTCGATACCTTGAGCTCCTCTCTTTGTGGCCTTCATGGTGGTATGTGGTAGATCGCAGTAGCGCTGAGTTCTTCTTGCTCTCGAGACCTTGAGCCCTCGCACTTTTTCTTCGTGATCACTTTTGTGACTTCACTTTAGCGACGNAACCACAAGAGACGATGCGTGACTGGAGGTGGTCGAGAGCTAGGGTGCTTAGGTGAGCAGGTTCTAGGTGCCGCGGCCTGCGGTCCTTAGTCTACCTGCGATTATCTTCCGCAAGCTCCAGATAACCTACGTCGCGCCTTGGTCCTCGCCTTGGGACCTACGAGACTGAGATGAGAAGAGGAAGAGACTAGGAAGGGGAAGAGATGATACAAGGTTGTAACTAAGTTCTCTAGTAAGTTGGTTTACAAACTCGAAAGGGACTTAGGAAGCTTTGTACCAACCCCTTACGCAGAGACTTGGCTGCTGCGGACCTCGTTGCGAGGCCGGGGCTGGTGGGCTGGGAAAAACAAAAGAAACAGCGGTGAAGCTTGGTAGGCAACCGTAGATCGACCTTCGAAAGAGAGTCGATTGAGTTTTATGGTTGTCTCGTCAACTGAACGAAATGCGCAATTTTCATGCGAGAAGTCAGCACAAAATTGGTGAAACTCCGTGTCATTGGCGAATGTATTGATTCCTGTGTGGATCTCTACGTGAGGATCCAGTGAAACACCAATTTGAGGAAAGGTGTGACGTGTTCGGCACGTGCGTGGATCCTTTGGTGGCTGACGGCTACGTGGGGAATTGGTACGCGATGCGCGTGATGGTCTGGCCGCTGTTCTCTCTAGCTTCCTGTGCCCAATCGTGATTGGGACTAGAACCACAAGAGACGATGCGTGACTGGAGGTGGTCGAGAGCTAGGGTGCTTAGGTGAGCAGGTTCTAGGTGCCGCGGCCTGCGGTCCTTAGTCTACCTGCGATTATCTTCCGCAAGCTCCAGATAACCTACGTCGCGCCTTGGTCCTCGCCTTGGGACCTACGAGACTGAGATGAGAAGAGGAAGAGACTAGGAAGGGGAAGAGATGATACAAGGTTGTAACTAAGTTCTCTAGTAAGTTGGTTTACAAACTCGAAAGGGACTTAGGAAGCTTTGTACCAACCCCTTACGCAGAGACTTGGCTGCTGCGGACCTCGTTGCGAGGCCCATGAGTGACGGGGTGTGATGTGCCGTGCGCACGTAGTGTGTGGGGTGCACAAGGACAACGAGGTGCTGCAGTCAAGGAGGGTCTCGTGGGATGCCCAAGGAGAGGAACATGATGTTTGTGTCCGGCGTCCGCCGTGTGTGTGCGACGGACGCCGGGCGGTTGGTAAGGGCGAGTGTGTGCGAGGCGTGGGACGCGTGTTGCGGTGTGGTGTGAGTTGTGAGCGCGCAGGGTCCCAATCTTGGGAGTTGTGGGAATTAGCTTTTTGCGAAATGTCTCGCAACTCACTGCTGTCAAAGTGTTTTTGTGCGGTCGTGTGTCTGATCCGTAACGGTGGTGTGACATTGGTGGTGTCACTGATAGATCTTGCGAAGGAACTCAGTATGGGATTCGGTTTCATTCGCTGTAACTCCTGACGTTGAGGGAAGGAGGAGGAGTTTTGTGCGTTGAGCGGCTTCGAGTGATGTTGGGTACGTAGGAACTGAGTACCGAATCTGGCAAAAAACGATGAAAAGAGCCAGACGACCTGCAAGGCATGGCGCCGCGGAGGTGATGGATTTTTGTTGCTATGCCCTCCAGAGGTTTGCGGTGGAACTCAGTATCGCCACTGGTAGGGGGATTCTTTTCAACACGTGTTGTCCTGTGAACGATTTCTGTCAACACGCGTCTGACTATGAGCTGAATGGACATAAAGGACTTAGTGATAGGCGGCAGAGGTATCTGAGAAACCGGGATATTATCTTTATTGAGGCAATATTAGTGCTGATTCTTTCTATGACATTTCTGCAGGTATGACCATGGAATTTCCAGCGGCAGTGGCGCTGAGGGGGAAACCTAAAGAAAACCCAGGGAGTAGGCGGAGGACTGGTCAAATGTCAAATATTCTTAAGCTGCTGGGGCGGCGAGGATGAGTTCGTGGGGCTCTGGCTCGCGGTAGGAGCGCTCGTGGACGGGGGGAAGGTTGCTTTCGGAGATGTTGAGGGCCTTGGTATGGTCGGTCGCCGCATAGGTGGTGTTGCGGAGGTACATCAGGAAGGAACTGCTCTTCCAGCGGAGGCGCGTTTGAATGAAGGAGTCGGAGAACCGGGCGCGGTGGAGGAGGTTGGCGGCCGTGACGCGAATGGAGTGGCACGACCAGAGCTTGAGGTGGGGGTCGGTGAGGGAGATGTTGAGCACCGCTGCGGCCGCTGCCCTCAAGTGTTTGGCGACGAGGGTATCGGTGATGAATTTGTAGGGGCCGCTTTTACTGGTGCGGAAGACGCCGATTGGGACGTCGGCGGGGACGCCGAGGCGGGCCGCACGACACCAGATACGATAGGCGGCGCGGACGGGGCAGAAGCTTGGGTTGGTGTCGTCGCGGGCGAAGGGGATGCGTTGGCCGTTATCCCCGTTCTTCTGGAAGCGCCACCTGATTTTGACGAAGTGAATTTCGCTGGAGTGGACGGCGAGCGGGTCCGGGATGATTTGGTCGGATGCGCCGAGGAAGACAAAGTCGGCACCGATGAATGCCCTGGCGGGCATGCCCGTCCAGTCCTCGATTCGGTCGAAGTTGGATTGGGTGTCTTGGCACCATTCGGACTTTCGGAAGCCAGTGTAGCGGCCGAGGATGACCCAGTCGACGATGGCACGGAGTGGGGAGTCGAGGGGAGCTTTTTGGGCCTCGGCCCAGAGCCAGAGCATCATATTGTCGGTGATCATTTCCCGTCGGTTGGGGACTTGCTCGTAGCGTTTGCGGGCTCTGAGGACGATGCGTATGTAGTTCTCGTCGGCCTGGAAGGACAGTCTGGGCCTGCGTTGGTCGAAGAAATCGAAGGCGTCCCGCATGTAATTTTTTACTGTTTGGTAGCGGATAGGCTTGCCTAAAATAGTTTCGCCCTGGATGAGGGAGACAGCGTAGCAGGCGAGGAAGTAGTTGCGTGCCTCGGCGGGCTGGTCGCGCATGCACGGGTCGCCGACGTGCATGTCGTGGGCGAACTTTAGATAATGCTCTTGCCGGGAGAGGCTAGTACGCGCCTGCTTAGTTCCAGCGGTTCGACGTATGGCGCTCGCAACAGCGTCTCCATAACGTGCGAGACGAGTTCGGCATTCGGCACGAAACGTTGACAGGAGCGCAATTCGGGATAGTCCTGAAAAACGAGTTCCATTTCGGCGGGTATGTCAGCTTCNCCATAACGTGCGAGACGAGTTCGGCATTCGGCACGAAACGTTGACAGGAGCGCAATTCGGGATAGTCCTGAAAAACGAGTTCCATTTCGGCGGGTATGTCAGCTTCACGTTGAATACGTGAGATGCGGTCGGCAATCTTGTTGTCCGTCGTCGAGACGTGGGCCGTGTGGACCCCGACGGGGTTGTTGATCATAAGTGAGCCCTGGAGCAAGGCGAGGGTGCGCCCGATGAACGAGCTCTTGCATGCTTTTTCAACCCAGGATTCCGCGGTCGTGTTGTCGGCGAAAAGGCAGACGACGGGGTGCGGATCGTTTGGCGAGGGGTTGCGGTGCACGAGGTAGTGGTAGGCGGCGACGTACTCGATGATGAGCGCCGCGTATTCGAGGACGTTGATGCTGGTCAGCTCGCCGTCGTTGTTGTTCGACACGTATTTCAGTGTCTTTTGTTGGACCGCGGCGGGCCACTCGATGTACCACCAGAACTTCATGTCGAAGCTGAAGCCGCCGGCGGCGGTGAGGCTGCTATCGCTGTAGCCGATGCCGCTTGGGTCGCGACGTATCATATGGCCGATGGGGCGCCACATGTCTATCCAGTCGCTCGTGAGGGCGTGCTGGATTAGCTTCAGCTCGCGTCGTAGCGTGAAGTTGATTCTGAAGGTGAGCTTCGAGCGGTGGATCATTTTGGCAGACTGTGAATTTGCGAAGCGCTGGTGTCGCAGGTCGCGGTCTGTGAGTGCCGTTTCGTCCATGTGAGAATCTTCATCGGTCGCGGTGGCGGGCTGCCCCCGCGCCGGTGCCCCCGCGCCCGACAAGGGGGGAGCTCTGGCGGATGATTTGGCTCGCTTGAGCAGCTCGCGAAAGTCCTTCCTCGTGACGATGAGGTGGGTGCGTGCCTCGCCGAGTGCAGCGGCGATGGACGTGTAGACGTGAGACATCATGTGGCGGAGCCAGGGGGCCGTGTCGGCGATGTGGCCGAGGCGGCCGGCCAGAGTTTCGATCTCAGGTAGAGTGAAACATTTGCGTCTGGTGTGGAACGTTTTGTTGAGCATAGCGACGGTGCCCTCGACGTACTCGACGGGGCAGCGCGCCTTTAGGGTTCGGGTGTTGATCTCGTTCCCTAAGATGCGGTTGGTGTAGGCGATCATCATCTCCATTAGCTTATCGAAGGAGATGGGATCCTGGCGTAGGTCGAGGGCGGAGTCGCCAAGGAGGATGAAAATGGCCTCGATACCAGCCGCGATGGCTTGCTCGATACGCTCGACGTCGAAGATCTCGGCGTAGACGTCGTCGTCGACGTAGAAGGAGTGGGGGGTGTTGACGTCCTTGCCGTCGGGCCCGACGACGCCGTGGTGGATGGAGTCGGCGGCGGCGGGGGTGAAGTTGGCCTTGGGGCTGCCCAGGCTCTTTTGCCAGTCGAGCAGGTCCAGGTACTGACGATGCTTTGTACGGAGCGTCTTGTCGTCGAAGAGGGCTTCCGCCAGGATTTCGGCAACGCGGCGGACGACTTCCCAGTTTGCGGGGCTAAAATCCGAGCCGAAGGTGAGACCGCACTGCAGGAAGAGTACGTCGTCTATGATATATGAGAATGCGCCCATCACAGAAGGGTGGTGCTTGAGCTGGCGGAAGCAGCTCTTCACGTCATTGGCGTGTAAAATAATGTCGAGGACTGGATGTGATATGCGCAGGTTCCATAGGCGAGTGTACAGACGAGTGATGACGTCCCCAAAGCGGCAGTCGAGTTCGACGCCCTCGGCTGTGGATGTCATCATGTTCACTGGTATGCAGTCGGCGTCGTGCATGTAGGCGGCGTCGAATATTTGACGCGGCTTTTTCCCTGCACGTTCGAGGATGTGCTGTGGGGTGAAGAACAGGTGGGGAATGAAGCGCCACGCCCATCCAGAGAGGGCGATGACGAAGTTGTTTCGCTCCTCTTTGTTCATGGTAGCCATGACCATGGGTAGGTTGCGCTTGATGGACGGGTTGTTCCCTGCTCGCCAGTACTTTATGGCGTTCTCGCGAGTAGTTTCGGCGTTGAACTTNCGCCACGCCCATCCAGAGAGGGCGATGACGAAGTTGTTTCGCTCCTCTTTGTTCATGGTAGCCATGACCATGGGTAGGTTGCGCTTGATGGACGGGTTGTTCCCTGCTCGCCAGTACTTTATGGCGTTCTCGCGAGTAGTTTCGGCGTTGAACTTGGCTGGGCAACCGACTGTCATGACGCGAATAAAGCAGTTGACTAACTCGTCGTCGTTTATTAGTGGTCTGATTTTATCTACGATTGCTGCGATGTCGCGGTGGGCACCGACATAGTTGTTGCCGAGGTAGCGCATGAGCAGAGCAACATCGAGGTTGTAATGGAAGAGGCAGGCCATCATGGCCTTGGTCTTTTCTTTTGAGATGGATTGTTGGGTGGACCAGTTCCTGTCGATGTCGCGGATCCACGTGAAGTCGTACCCTGCGAGTGTATCCATCATGCGAGCCATGTGTGGAATGAGAGGGTGGGTGTCGTAGAGGTTGTCGACGCTTGCGCCATTCAAGTAGTCGGATTGGATGACGTGGAAGAGTATCGTTTCGCCGCACGCTTCTTGCGTGAAGGAATGGTGTATGGATGCCCGGCCAAACCTCGGGTCTTTTGTCAGTTCGGCGGCCGTGGGCAGGTCTGCCAGCCAGGCCGGTGTCTCGGTTGGAGCATGTCTGCTCGATATGTCAACAAGATTGCCGACGTACTTGTCGAATTGGTTGACGTCGTAATGGGGGGATTGCTTACCTATGTTGGTGGCGTCGGCGTCGGTGGGCGCGATGCCGAGGTAGTCGTGGCGGTAAGCGCGTAGGTATTGGTGCTTTGTGGCACGCTTGCCGATGATGCGTGGGGCCGCTGGGTAGGTGCTCGCGAACAGGGGCGGAAGGCGTGTCCCTGGCCGAGGCGGCTCGAGGGTAGCAGGGTCCAGCTTGGCGAACGTGAGGCCGGCGGTCGTCCTGGGCGGAGCTGTCGCCTGGCGTTGCTGTGGTGGCTTCTTTGGAGCGGTCGCTGTCGCCTTGGGCGTGGCCAGGGTTGGGCTGAAGGCGGAGGCCGTCGGCGCTCGCAACAGGGGTTGATGGCGTGGCCTGGTGTGCTTGGCGCTGCGGTAGGGGAAGACGAGGCCGAGCGTGGAAGCTGTTGGGATGGCCATGTGATGGGAGCGGTGGCGGCCAGCGCTGTGAGGGGGCTTGCTCCGGGTGCGGGCACTCTGCGCCCGTTTGTTTTTGGGAGGTAGGGGTTTGGAGAAACCGGGACTGAGGTCATCGAGTGCGGGACCGGCTTTCGCGCTGGCGAGCATCGAGGTTGGGTTCCCACTCGGTGTCGGGTTGGGAGTTTTTCTGATGGTCCGTGCGGTGGGTACGATAGTTGGACCAGTCGATGGTTTATACCTAGGGTAATAGATAAGTAGTAAGGTGATGAGTTTTTCTGTCAGAGGCTCAATTTACTAAGAATTTAGTAAGACTATAACAAAAAGTAGAGGGAAACCCGCGGTGGGGAGAAAGCCTCTGGCAGGAGCTTACGTCTCCTTGGTCTTGTCGCCGCCGCGGGTCAACAAGTTCTTGAAGCACTTGACGGACTTGGTGTTGAAGCTCATGCCGTCGATGGCCTTGACGTGGGCGTACCACTCGAGCTGGGTGGCCTTGGAGCACTTGTCGATGGGCTTGTGGGTGCAGGCGGCTCCCCTGGTGCAGTACTTGCCCTGGCGAAGGCAAGGAGGGCAGGGCTGCTCGTTGGGGTCGGTGATGGTGGGCATGGGCATGTCCTTGACCTTGGGGTCGGCGGGGGTGAAGATGATGTCGCCCGAGCGGTCGGGCTGCGCGTACTCCGTCTTGAGGTTCTTGGGGGTGCGCTGAGTCCTCGACTCGGTATCTTGGTGCGCCTTCCTCTTGTGGAGACCGAGGCGGAGCGTGAGCTCGTCGAGCTGCTTCTTCTCTTCGGTCTTCCTGTAGAGGACCGAGTCGGGGCTGGAGTGGCCGAGGCGGGTCTCGGCAATCATCTCGCCGCCGGAGGCTGCTCCTGAGATGCGGCGGTGGTAGTCGTCCACGATGAGCTGCATGTTGTCGTGGTTGCGCATGTTCATCTTGCCCCAAGTTTTCTTGAGGACGTAGCGAGGGTTCATGCTGAGCTGCATGGATTTGACTCCGCTGTGTGGGTAGGGGTGAAATAAAGTGTGTGAGATTAGTGGAAACGGACCTGGAGGGCGCAGGCAGGACTTACCACAAGTGTACCTGCTCAAGCCGGCCGTAGATAAAGAAGCCGAAGATGCGGTTCATGGTGGCGTCCCTGGTGATGAAGTTGCGAATGCCAGATTGGTTGGTGATGTCGGCGATCTGGACCATGTGCTTGCAGGTCGCGGGCATGTCGTCCCCCTCGATCTTGTAGAGGGTGCTGGCGATGTTCAGGTAGTTGCCGACGAGGGCGTTGGCGCCGCTGACGCTGTCGCAGTAGGTGGGGACCTGGACCTTGGCGGTGATCTTGGCGGTGTTGTTGGAGAGCTCGCCCATGATCTCCTGGGAGGTGCGGGTGCTGTTGGAGCTGTCCGCGCCGCTGGGGGCGCCGCGGGTCCAGGCGAGGCACATGTGGAGGCCGAAGCCCCTGAGAGTGGAGAACTGCTTGGTGTCGGTGAAGGGCTCGCTGCTGAACACGGCGCCGATGAAGCAGCCGGCCATGTACACGGTCCAGTCCTCGTAGACGGCGGCCTTCATGAGGTAGTGGATGCTCTGGTTGAGGATGAGGGCGTTCTCGCGGGCGGCGCAGATGAAGTCGTCGTTGGCGGTCTTGACGTCCTGCTCGGACAGGATCTCCTCGCCCTTGTCGGACATGATGGGGGCCCTGTAGGAGGGGGCGGGGTTGTCGATGTCGAAGGTGTTCTCGATGGGGACGTCGTTCGGCACGGCGAAGTAGGTTGCCAACGCGGCGGTCGCGCGCTGGCGCTTGTTCCAGGAGGTGGGAGGATCCATCTTGGCTGGAGGAGGCACGAGGCCGGAGGCGAGGCCGGAGGCGAGGCTGGCGTCGTCGCCACCCGCGGAGATGTTGTTGGGGATCCCGTTGGGGGCAGAGCCGCTGTTGTTGCCGCGGAGGACGCCGATGCGGCTCATGAGCTCGGTGGTGGCCTTGTCGCCGTCGTCGAAGTGCTCGGCGCCGTCGAGAGGGAAGCGGACCTTCGTGGCCCAGTTCTGCATCTTGCGCTTGTCGATGAAGTCGTCTCCCAAGGCGTCCTTGTTGTCGCGCCAGGCCTGCTGGGCCGCGACGTCGAAGGTGTCGATGTGCTGGACCCAGAACTTGCCGTGCGGGCCGTGGGAGTCGCCGAGGACGGCCGTGATGTTGTCATCGCGAGGGCCCTTGGCGGTGGGCAACCCGTAGCCGAGGGGAAGGGAGCAGGGGAAGAGAGCAGCGACGTACATCTCATCGGCCTCGGTGGTCCAGGTGGAGAGGAAGCCGTGCTTGTCGCCGCGGAAGGCGGGAGAGACGGTGATGTTGAGGTCGGACTCCATGTCGGTAGGTACCGCGGACTCCTTGACGATGATCAAGGCGGTGTCGGTGATGCCCGTGGGGACGCCGGCCATCTTGACCAAGCCGAGGCCGTTGGACGAGGTGCCGATGTAGAAGGCAAGCTCGTTGTCGTCATGGTCGGTGGCGAGGGCGGTGTCCAGACTGAAGAGGAGGGCGACATTCCCGACGCTGTTGAGGAAGGTGGCGCCAGAGACGGTCTCACGGTTCGAGACGATCGTCTTGTCGCGCATCATGGTGGTCATGAGCCAGAACTGAAGCGCGAGCTTCTTGAACTGGGTGCCCTCGGCGCGGCTTCCGGTGATGGTGTTCTGCGCGGGCTGCCCGTAGGCGAGGTTGGAGGCTGTGTGAAACAGATGAACGAGCGATTTTATGTGAGTCACGTGGTGACGAGAAAGCAAGGCAATGACGCTGCGCGACGATGCCGGTAACATGCACATGATGTGCTCAAAACCACTGCAGATCTAAACTCGCTCGGAATATCTTTACATTTCTGTTTATCCAGTCTTTATCAACATTTAGAATCTTCAGACTAGGCAATCAACATGGAGTTTACAACAAGTAACCTGTACAACACCATCTTCTAGAACATGCACCAACAAATAATCAGGTTTCTCTGCCTCGGTTTCAATGATTAGTACCTCACAATGCCGTGGCAATGGAGTGTATCGAAACAAAGTATGCACCAGCCGACGAGGATAACGGAGGATACGTGCCGTACCAGTACTCGGACGGAGACGCTAGTTCGAGGATCATGCTCCACGTTGCTGCCTGCATCGCGGAGCATGGACCGAGGCCCAGACCGGTGAGCGATGATATTATGGAGAGGATTGAGGCTGAGCACATTTGCCAGAATAGCCGCTGCATCAATCGAAAGCATATCCGCTGGGCTACAAAGAGGATCAACTTGAGTCACATGTGGTGTTATGGATACGTCCGCTTCGTCAAGAGCGATGGAACGTTTGTTCTTGTTAAATCGAAGCGATGCGAACACGACGCAAGCTCCCGCTGCCTGAACTTCATCACGGTCCCTGTGTGCATGCCATGCAAGCCTTGAATGGTGTACGTCAGAATATCTTTACATTTATCTTTATCAAAATTCAGTCAGCATAGGCCCATCTTCACCACCAAGGAGTTTACAACAAGTATCTTGCACAACATCTATCTGGAAACAGCACCATACCTCATAAAAATAATCAGGTTCCTATCTTCCTGAGTTCAGCCTCGGTTTCAATTAGTATCTCTGCCAGAAGCCAGTTTTGGTGTGATGGGCCTTGCGACAAGTCTCGGCGTAGATTACCTCCCCTCCTTTAGGATGATGATGGTTGGTCAGGCACCTCCCGCCGGACGTCAGGGGCCGGATGTCGAACTTGCCGGATCGGTAGCCCCTGAACAGCTGGAACCTGTTGTTCCTGCTGCAGGACCTGAGCGCGATGCGACGGCTCCTGCCCATCTTCTGGAGGCACAGGTTGGTACCCTGAACCTGGTACTGGACGTTGCCCCTCCTTTGGCGGACCAGCTTGAATCGGGTGCCTTGGTTGTTGTTCTTGCAGTTGACCTGAGTGGAGAAAAGATAGCGGACAGGATAAGATGAAGATCGAAGAATTGCTAATTGCAAACAAGATCAAGTAAAATACATCCCGCTTACCAAACGCATCATGCTGTTAGTTCGGCATTTCCCATCGTATCCGCAATGCATACACCAGAAAGATTCTTTGTAGCTCTCTTGCCAGTAGTACCCGTTCTTTCGGAATAGTCAATAGTATTTGGTTCAGCTTTCGCGAAAACAATAGTCACATGCTGCATCATGTCTTACTCACCTTCCAGAATAGCTTGAGGCGAAAGCCAGCACTAATATCGTCGGCCAGGGCTGGATCGAACAAGTTCGTCCTCCGACTTACGGGACGACCTACGGTCTCGATAACCCGGTGCTGACCCTCTGCAGATTGTAAATCGACATCAGCAGACTCGTCGAACTCGGCAAAGGCTTCTTCGTATGCCCATTCATACAGCTCCTCCTGCCTGTAATCGTTGGAATCTATCCCGAGGTCCTCAGTATTGTCGACAGACGAATCTAAGTCAACAGTAGAAACTTGATTGGCCGTAGATGAGTCTGAGGATACCCCATTCTCGTTCGTGTGCCTCAGCATTTGCTCCTATTACGTTGGGCATTGCAGTACTTGTTAGATAATGGGATAGAGAGTTGCAGCGATAAATTACAACACATTATATCACCTTCAAGGGATTGGCGCCGTCGAAGAATAGCACACGCAAGGCAGCCGTCCCAATAACAAAGCCACCAACAGTGCAGAGTGTTGTGCCTTTCATCTTGTAATCTTCGCGCTTCATGGCTTCGGAGGTTTGGATCTAGATAGTAAGAGATGTGTTGGTTTGAGGTCGAATGCAAATTGTGAGGCCCAGCCAAAATGTGAGATGATCAGGGAGGTGTGAAGTTTCCATCAAGTCGCTCGTCCATGATTTCGCCAGATCCGTCTGGTCCATACAATGATAAGTGATCCATTTTTCTCGCCGATTAAGACATCGATTCACTTTATCTCATATCACATGTAACTTCCATGTGCTGTGTATTGGTGTGTTGTATCGACTCCAAATGTATGGATTGCACATGAAACTGTTTTGGGTTGAGCTTCATCATGTGGGCATCGTCTACTTCCTTCGACATCTCACTTCCAGCAAGTCACGAATGTTGGCGTTGCCAGTATCATAAGATTGTACAGTTCTGGTGCACAGCCGCAAGCCTGAGTACAGCCCGCGGTCGCTCGACGAAAGCGTCTCGCAAGCGGATGTGAACAAGTCTGTGCCTCCGCCCACGCCAAAGTAGAATCGTTTCGTCGCAACAAGGCCGACGCCAACATCTATCTTCAAGTGACGCAGCATCAAAAAGGCAGTATCTTGACATGACTCCGGGGTGTAGGTTGTCTCTGATGCCAGGATGAGATCCAAGCGATTGTGCTTTTCAGAGTTGGAAGTGTTGGTACTCTCGTGCTGGTCAGGTAGCAGCCTACCACTTGATAATTTGTCTGATAGTCCCATCCAATCTCCTCCTGCGAAAATTGACCTCTGCACCAAAGCATTTGCGGTTTTGCATTCATCTATTGCTACTCCATCCTCTCGTCGCAAGCCTGACACGTTCAGTTGAGCATTTGGTATTGTTGCTGCATGTAATACAAAGTCGTTGAAATCAGAGAATATTACCACCGATTTGTTTCCCACAGGCGATACATCATCTTTCTCTCTGCTCTGGTGAAATGATCGGCGTATGTTCTCCCTCAGTATCAAGCACCCCGGAAGTCCATGCCCACATCCTAGCTCCATTGCCAATCCATCAGGCCCGAGAGATCTTCTCACCGCTTCGCTGAGAGCACCTAAACCATCATCGGCCATTGACGGTGACGGGTCGTCCGTCGACCAGTCGTCGATGACACGAGCAAGGAAACGGCATAGATCTACCGAACATTCCCACACTTTGAGTCCGCCCTCGTACACGCCGGGTATCAAATCGGTGGTATCGTCGGATACCGTGTGCTTTGGTAGGACGTAGCGTAAGGCATCCGTCTTACTGGAACGCAAATTTATGCTCTCGTGTGCTTGAAACCGAAGGCTTGGCCTGAACTCCTCGTTAGGGTTTCCCTCACCTGCGCCATCGCCATCGCCATCATCGACCGACAAGATCTTGGATGATGCATTCACGAGCGTACACGCGCCGGCGTTCCTCTCGGACCGTTCCGTCAGCCTTGCGACCAGTTCATTCGCCTCTGCGACCGCTCGACTTTGCGTATCGGAGGCTCCTAAGGCGTCCGGGGCTTCGCCCGCGGACGGAGCGAAGTCAAACTTGAACCCTCCCGACATGGTTGGCACGATTGGACAGGATTGGACGGTGGACGACGGTACGACGGTGTGCGTGCGGCGCGGGGCGACGACCGTGCGGCGGTGCCGCCGCGCGAAAAAATGGCGGGAAGAGCTGTGGCTCTTCTAATTGGGATAACGATTCAACGAACAACAACGCCGCAAAGCAAGGCAACAGCACGCACCCGCACCATGATGGCCTCCATGCTCCGCCTCGGTCTCCGGGGCACGAGAACCAGCGCCCTGCAATGTAATGCTACGAGCAGCATCGTCTGCAGAAGCATGTCTGAGAAGGCGTCGTCGACGACGTCCTCGGTAAGGCGGAGATTCATGAAGAACGTATCAGGTTGTTATGCGTGATGCATGCATCTGAAGTCTGAAGCTAACAAAATTGCTCCATCTCTTGCCCTTCCTCTCGATGCCCCCGCTCTGCCGATAAAAACTTAGCTGACTCGCCTGGAGGGGGTGGACGAGCTCCTGACCGGAACCGGGGGCGTCCCCGTGAACAACAAGGTCGAGTACACAGTCTCCCGCGTCGACGACCTCGTGAACTGGGCGCGCAAGGGCTCCCTCTGGCCCATGACGTTCGGCCTGGCGTGCTGCGCCGTCGAGATGATGCACGCAGCCGCGTCCCGGTACGACATGGAGCGATTCGGCATGGTGTTCCGCGCGTCCCCCCGCCAGTCGGACGTGATGATCGTCGCCGGCACGCTCACGAACAAGATGGCCCCGGCGTTGAGGAAGGTTTACGACCAGATGCCCGAGCCGAGGTGGGTGGTGTCGATGGGATCGTGCGCGAACGGAGGGGGGTATTATCACTACTCGTACTCGGTCGTAAGGGGGTGCGACAGGATCGTTCCCGTGGATATTTACGTGCCGGGCTGCCCGCCCACCGCGGAGGCGCTGCTGTACGGCCTGCTCCAGCTCCAGAAGAAGATCAAGGGGAATAAGAGCTTGCTCCTCAAGCTGCGAAAGTGAGCTGGCTCGGCGTTGGCTTTGTCTGCTAGGATTGATTCTGAAAAATAATGTGTAGTATCAGAGGGGGAGAGGGGGTCGGTCTGCCTGCTTAGTGAAATCGAGGGTAAAAACAGGGTACAAATGCAATAATATTGCGGGGCCTGAAGAAAGTAAGGGTGAGATACAACAATAAAAACAATCTTTTATTATCAACATGATGATAACGCGTGAATCAATGCAAGCGAGCATATGTTGATGAATACAACGTCAGAACGTTGGAGGAGTCTTCTTG
>JALLOV010003621.1:0-10309 GCA_036939655.1 Thalassiosira allenii | reverse complement strand
CCGCGCCGTGTCCGAACGACGGCCAGACGACCCGCTCGTCAACCCATCAGCACAACGCAGTAGTACATAGAAAATTAGAGCAAATTATTCTACCCCCCAATTGGTATGAAGCCCTAAACACGTGGTCTTTTCGATTGTCATGGATCTCACAACAAGGCCGCGACCAGAATGATTCCCAGCACTCCCTCTCAGGAGTCGAGGCAGCTTCACTGGCCAAGCAAGCTTGGACCAGATCACGTCAATCGTGCGAGCCCCAGCTCTCACGTCGGAAACAGGTTGGTTAAGTGCAACCCCCTACACGTTTTGCACTAGATGTGCTGCTGCCTCAGTCTGGTCTGCGTCTCTTGTTGTCATCCTGTGAAAGATGAACTCCAGCACCTGATCTGGCTGGGTGAGCAACGTCCTCCTCTGCGCGTCGTGTCCGCGGAGCTCTCGCTTGCAGGCCATGCTCCTCGCGCACAGTATCCCAAGTCTCTGATGCCCCTGCCACATGACGCTGGCGCCGACGACGTTGAGCTCCAGCGCGAGCAGCGCGACGATCCCTCGCCGTAGCCACTCGATCTCTCGTAGCAGCCCTCTTCCCTGCCTTAATGGCCGCCTTCATGGCATACATCCAGTATTGTTGTTTTGCCAGAGGCTGAGCCGAAAATGAGCTGAAGTCGATCTCCAGTAGGTATCTACTGCGATCTGGCAGGGTACTAGGGTCGTGTCGAGAGAGGCGATCGACTTCGCGCAGGACAGCCTGACGCTGCTTCACTCTTAAGTAGCCATCGCGTGCGTCGTGGAGGGAGACGTTGCGAAATACCCATTGGGCGTGCGACATCTGCAATATCTGAGATATCAGCTGCTTCCCCCAGTCCACGATTGTGAGGCGAGAGGGCGACGAAATGAGTGAGCTCCTCTGCAGACGAAAGATTTCCTTGGACAGCTTGCCCTCCATGAACGACGTCCAGGGGATAAGATCCTGACTAGCTGCGACGCGTCGCATCTCTGGCGAAAGCTGAGGGA
Organism: Thalassiosira allenii; assembly: GCA_036939655.1. NCBI lineage: Eukaryota > Bacillariophyta > Thalassiosirophyceae > Thalassiosirales > Thalassiosiraceae > Thalassiosira > Thalassiosira allenii. The sequence goes on along the minus strand of JALLOV010003621.1, from coordinate 9,301 downwards.
ATTCGCTGAAACCACGTGTACCTCGCAGCGTGATATATCGTGGAAGCCATGTCTGAAGTTCTGGGTGAGCGTAGTTCTTCTCGAGCCAGCTGCCAAGCTGATTGGCCATGTCTCGTAGCAGGCGGGTCCTGTCTGCATTCTGACAGCGATTAAGGTGGGAGGCAGGCTCTGGACGCTGGCAGTTAGGGCACTTCCCATCTCGCGAAGAGTCCCAATGCGCCACCATCTGCTGTGTTCCACAGAACCCTGAGCCCTGCTTCGCCAGCCACTGCTTGTACATTTGAGGTTTCTTAGCCAGCGTAGCATCGAGCATCGCCCAATCGACTGCTTCGAACGACTCCAAGGACCAACCTAGACCACCAGGACGACGACTTCCATCAGCGCGACGTTCGCCTAGAGGCGCAGTGTAGAAACGCCTGGCCTCCACCATGCTGAGCTCGAAACGTACACTCTCAGCAACATCAGTCGTTTGCTTCATCCCAGCCACAAAGACAGCTGCGCTCTCGCGTGGGAGGCGTAGCTGTGGAGCAGTGCGCTCCGTGTGTCCCATGCTTTGGCGAACTGCTGCCTTGGCCAGATCATCACAGATGCAATTCAGCTGCTGTTCGATAGTGAGCTGAGTCCACAGCTTATATCGATCTTGATGGGATTCCACCCACTCGTACACAAGCTCAGCGTGCATGCCATGCTTGACGTTGCGAAAAGCGCGCTTGATATCTGCCTGGGAAGCTCCCACAGGGATTCGTCGCCGATGCTCCTGCGACTTGTGGAGCGCGCCCTGGTTGTCGCAGCACAGCTTGCTGTGCGTCTTCTCCAGCGAGTAGTAAACCTCCAAAGCTCTGATCAGGGTGTGAATTGCCAGAAGGCCCAGCAGCTCGCCACGATACGAGCCAGCCTTAGCGCTGAACTCGAAGAAGGATCCAAACAGTTTGCGCTTCCTCCTGGTGCAATAAATCAGCCAGCCAGCGCCACTGACTTTTGGCGCTGTCTCGCGATTGTAAGAACCATCAGTAACCCAGATTGCTGTCCCCTCCTTCATCGCATTGACTACCCAACGAAGATCGCGCCCTTCGTTGTGAACGTTGCGCCACATCCATTCGCCACCCCACTCATTCAGGAAGGAGAGGAAGTCGTTTGGCTTTGCAGGACTCGTCGCTAGCTCTGGCCCGAAGGAGTGGAACTGAATCGAGTCAGCATCGAGAGCTTTGACTGTGCATGGTACCCCTGATGGGAGGCGCCCATCATCGTACGACGCCACACACGAATAGATACGTTGCGAACGCGTGCGTCCACCTCCTACAAGAGTGAAGTAGTCCACACCGCTCTCAGTCTTGTGTTCTACCACATCGTTTGATACGTCATACGTCCAGTCCCAGCGTCGATGAGTGGCCTCCACCCAGTTCCCCAGAGGAATGTCCAGACCCAGACCTGTAGTAGTGAATCGTCCCCAAAAGGCAGCCCATTCGGCCCAGTCGTCCTGAGATGGGCGTTCCTCAGAGAAGCGTAAGTCTGACTCGACTGGAGACAGCTCAGTGGGTGGGCTGAGGAACTTCAGCTCCACCGCCCTGCCATTGGCTGAAACCAGATCTGAGAGGAACAACAGGTGCCAGACGATTCGACATCGATTGAGGCTGCGCAGCGTCGCTTCTGATACTCCAGCCCTAATGAACAGGGTTACGAGCAGCTCGTCACCAATACGAGGGAAGGCCATCTCTGGGTAATCCAATTCGATCGTGAAGCCAAAGTGGTCCAAACTCTGCCAAAAGGACCTGCACCAACAGTGTGTAGTAAGAGGCCCCATGGGCAGATAAGGCATCTCGAGCGGACAGCAGTTGAACCCAGCTTCAAGTTGCAGAGCTTCCAGCGAGATTGTCAGCTTGGTGCCTAGAGAAGACGGCGTCTGGTAGTGCTGCAGGAAGAGGTTGATGCGAGCGATGACTGTCTCCACCACAAGAGAACGAAGCCCAATACCCCCAAATGTGGAGTGTAAATGGCGCCAGCCACTCTTGATATGACGATTGACCCCCAGATACGACAGCATCTTGTACACGCTCTTGCGCAGAGAGCCTTTTTCTTCCTCTAGAGCTGCCAAGTCCTCCACGCTCGACGAATTGGTGCCCAACCCATAGCGAAGCTTCGCCCAAAGCTGGTGGAAGTAGCTCATCCAGGCCCACTTGGCGGGGAGCCTACCAGCAGCCAGACGATTGGTCCATTTCTCTGTTGTCTCGCAAATTACCTGCAGCTGCTTCGAGCAGACGCCAGCAGGGTTGGTCCATACTCCAAGCGTCTTCTTTGCCTCAGTTGCAGGGAGTTGATCTATCTTGGCGTCAGTGCCATCAGGAAGTGGCACTGTGAGAGATGGCAAGTCAACCATGTCAACCATTTGCCAGGATCCATCCTCGAGCCACTCGTAATCTATCATATAGTAGAAGCACTTCTCAGGTTTGAGGGCGCCTCCAGTGGCGACGAGGAGCTTACCCCACGCAGTGCACGCCTCCTGGCTCTCCTTCCACAGGTCGTAGGGAGAACGGATGCACTGATCCATAATCATGAGATCAGTATCGTCAACGTACAAGACTCCCATGATGTCCAGCCAGACGTGCGAGATGGGAGACTGAACGCGAGTCCCATACCCCATCTGCTTGAGTATTCGCACGAGGAGCGAGCTGAGAACAAGCCAGCTCGCTGGCGCTGCTCCATTGCCCTGGCAGAGCCCCATCATGATGAAGAGGACGTCGCCTCCAATGCAGCGCTGGGACTCGCCCCATCCTGTCCGAAGGAAAAACTTCATCAGCTGGATCGTGAGGAGCATAGCCGCAATGGTGCCTACTGGGACCCCAAGAGCCAGATAGACCAAGGCCATAATCGCGTGGTGGATCCTGTCATAGCAATTGGCAGCGTCAGCAGAGGTAATACACATTGGCAGGCGAAATTGGCGAGAGATATCCGCCTGGAGGATCTTGTCCCATGACCCATCCTCCGCGGTAGATTGCTTCTCGCTGTACTGCTCCCCAGGAATGATCCCTTGGGCGCGAGCGTGGTCGAGCATGCGCTTGCCGAAGATTAGCTTGTTGTGGAAGTTGAAATCAGCTTCCATTAGCAAGATCGCGCGCAGCTTGTTTACTAGTGCCACACCTGCGATCTTCTCGAGCATCACAGTCAGGCCATAACTCCAGCGATCAGGAGGCGTCCCAGTGCGCGAGATGAGCGTGATCTTTTTGGCCAGAAAGCCTGACAGCTTTTCAGAATGAGCTGCAGCTTTATAGTGCCCATAGTGTACCCCAGAGTACGACGAAGCAGTGCCCTCTCGAATGCGCTTCCAGAAATACTGGAACTCTTCTGGCGTGATCTCAATTGTGATGTCGCCATTGGTCAGTTGGACCCCCACGCGTCCAATCTCCTGAAGAATCATAGCAGTGGCATCGTCCACCTCGTCTGGAATGTCGTACCTCGCTTCTACAAGCTGCTGCGCAATTTCAGAGTCTCCAAGGTACCCCAGCTGTTCGATCAGCATGGTCGACGTAATAGGAGCCTCCATCGCGAGCTGGAATCGCATCTCTGCCTCACCAAAAATGAAGTCCTCTGTCTCCTCCTGGCTGGTGGACTCCTCGACTACCCCATCCACCACTCGTTGCACGAAGTGGAAGGCCCCGCTGCGAGGATCCCTCTGCGAGCGATTGATGAAATACCACATCTTGCCAGAGTTCTCGCGTTCAACCTTCTGCTTGATCGCCTTCACGCGATCCTCGTCCTTCTTGGCCTCTGCGTCCATCTGACAGTTGCGAAGGTGCTCTCGCCGAAGCTCTGGTGCAGAGCCACGAAGAAGACGCTTGCGCCCCTTACAGTATTCGTACCCAGCCTCCATATCCTCTATCGACATATCGCGAGCGTCTGGAAACTCGCGACGCAGCCTGCGTCCAGCAGTTCGTAGAACATTTGTCTGGTTGCACGCTAATCCCTTGCGCCAACGTATCAAGGCTTTGAAAGCCCACATGCGCTCCTGCCAGAGTTTCACTTGTGGGCTGAATTCCAGCTCTGGCTTGATAATTTTCCTGCATCGACGCTCAGCACATTTCTGAAACTCGACAAACTGACGATCTAGAGTCTCCATCTGTTGTCGCTGTTTGGGAGTAGGCTTGTTGTCGACAATCGACTCGATCACAGCCTCCTGACGTTCAACTAGGCGATGAATCGCCATCAATCGCTCGAGCTCAGCATTGTATCTACCTAGGCTCGACGTACGTGTGTTCAGGCGGCGACAATCTGGGCGAACTACCTTGTGGTCAAATACGCCAATCAGCGAGCGAGTGGTCACTTCAAACGCCATCGAGCGATGGTCGCCTACGCTCTGCGAGAAAGGAAGCATCAGGAAGCCTCCCACCTCCAGACTGCGTGAGACCCAGACGCCATCTATGGGTTCTGAGCCATCAACGTGGGTATTGACCTCCCTGCCACCCCAGGCTTTATGCGAGACCTCCTCCAGATCCAGACCCAGCTCCTCGTCGCGAAGTCTGCGACAGAGGTGGCCATTCAGGACATGCTCGTTAGCGTCCATCATCAGAATGATTCGATCGCCCTGGGCAACCCATGTTTGAAGCTGAGAGATTAGATCATCGCAGAACAGATCAAAAGGAGTGGTATCCAGAGGAATGTTGCCATCGCGCATAATCTCTCGAAGATGTTGCTGATACACGCGCCCTTCGCCCTCAGTGACTCGCCTGCCAACGCAATAGGCAGAGACCACGCGCGTTCTAAAGTCTGGCGAGCTATAAAGCACATACCAGCTCCAGCGACCTAGATTCCTGAAATCAGTTCCGGAGTTTTTGCAATAAGGAAGAATCTCGTTGACTGCGAGAAGCCCAGTGCCCCCTTGAATATGTGCAGTGTCCACTTTCTCTGTTTTGTTGAAGCCCATTACAGAGCCTAATTTTACCTCTGCTTCGAAAAAGGAGTCAAATGTCTCGGAGGACTTGAAGTACGCCATGTTGAGGCCATGCTCCTGGCAGGATACCATGTCGATATCATACCTGTTGATCAAAGCAGTAGTTTGCTCGACCTTGACGTCCCTGGTTCCCTTCGAAGACATCCCATTCGTTTGCAGCGAGAGGAATCGTTTGTACCCCTCTGGTTTCTCAGTCTCCAAAAATCCTAGAGGTTGGACATCGTATCTCTTCAACCTCTTGTCCATGAGCTCGTCCTCCAGCCCCGCGAGGTTTGGGTCAGCCTCCGCCACTGCACGCCTTGCTTCGTTCATTTCTTTGGCCCATTCTGCTGCAGTGGCCTCTGCCAGACCTTTCTTCATCTGAGCCAGATGTCTTTCGCGTATTTCTTTGACTAAATCTACCCCATCCCTTGTACTACTATTTCTTCCCCCTATAACCCCCCTTTCCCCAGAGCCTCCCAGCCCTACGGACGCTTGTTGCTGTCGTTGTTCTCGTCTGCGATTGTTCGCTCGCAGACTGGAATGTTGGCGCCTCGACATTCCACGACCCCCCCTACCACCATTGTTTGTCGTTCCCCTCCTTCTACTGGTGGTCCTAGAAGGAGGGCGACGCCTGCTCAGCCTGGATCAGACGAACCATCGCCTTCTCCAGGGGGGTGAACCTCTCCTCCCATCGCATGGGGAGGGTTTTCATGGCCAGCCTGCTCTTCAGGGGGCCTACGGTTCGGACTGTGAGGGTGGTCCGTCCACTGGCTAGCAGTCGCCTCATCGACGTTGTGTGCATCACCACTGCCTCCATCTTGCTCCTCAGGTGTCTCCCCAAGGGAGTCTCCTTCAGGCTTGTTGGAAGCTGCAGCGCCAGGCTGTCCCTGCTCGCGCTGATCGTGCGCGCCAGGAGTTGGCGTGGCCTGCGTGGCATTGAGCTCGGCCATCATCTTCTGAAGTAAGGCCTGCTTCTCCTCAAGAGTCCCCCCTGCTCCAGCAAAGGACTCCTGAAATGCACCAGAATCAAAACCAGGTGGGTCCTCGCGACCTCCGCCTGCACCACTGTTTCCTCCAGAAGCTGCTTGAGTGGAATCTTCAGCTGCTACCTCGTCCAGATCGTCGTCGTCGTGGACTACTTCTACCTCCTCGCTGTCGTCGTCTTCATCCTCATCAACATTGCCCTTGTGCTCGTCGTCAGCATCGCTATCGTAATTGTAGCGCTGCCAGGCCTCCTTATCCTCCTCCTCTCCTGCATTGTGTTTGTTATCGCCTTCCTCCTGCACGTCCTCCTCGAACAGCTCCTTGTTAATTGGGCTCCCTGAGAAGCGACTACTTTCATCTGAATCGTCCCACCCCCCAATACTGCTAGCGTCTGCCACGCTGCTATTACGCGCTTCAGAGGGGGCGACGCTCATCACCTCGTCCTCGTCGTCGCCCTCCTTGTTCTCCATATCGTTCAGGTCGAAATCCATCTTCGTACCCTCCTCCTCGCCCATACTCTCGTCATCACTGCCCTCCAGGTTCTCGAAGGTTGGAGCTCCTCCAGCTCCAAACGTGTACGTCGACTTCTGCTCCGCGTGGTATTCATCCTTCTGTGACAGGCCACTGCGAGGAGGTCGCGTGTGTGTACCTCCCTTGATGGTTTTGAGGGAGATATTCCCAGCGAAATTGAATGCTCCGAAGTCGCCCTCTGCCACGTCTGCCAGAGTACCCCCAAGGGCCTTGGCCTTTGCTTCCTGCTGCTTGGCCCTTTCGTCTTTCTTCTCAGATTCTGTCATTCCTGCCTCGCGACTGATGGAGCCAGAGAAGAGAGAGCGATTGCGATTCTCGCGCGAGGTCGTGCGTCCAGAGATCACCCTCCTCGTCTGCTTGTCCCACCTGGCCAGGCTGGCACACTGAAAAGCCTCTGCAGTGCAGCTCTCCTTGATCAGCTTCGCAGTACATGGCTTGGTCCACCCTCTGCGAATCGCGTAGATCTTGACAAACGAGGCGACGTCCTCACAGATGGTCAGCGCCATCTCCACCAGGTTCTCGCCATTCAAGTAGAATGCCTTAAGGGTACCATCATGGCCTGGAAGTATTGCTTGGATGACCTTCTCATCTCCAATCCAGATGTTGCACAGCATGTCCCTAATCGAGTATTCGCCTGGAGACTCCCTGGGGATACCATTCCCCCACTCGTCGAACTCCTCAGGCTCCAGCTCTACTTTGACCTTGAAGTCAGGGTTCCTCAGTCCCCAGAGAGGTGTGTTACCCATGGAGTTTTGCACGCAGCCATGGTTGAAGATGTGGTCGTCAAACTCCAGCCTTTGTTCATCAGTCGGCTTGTCTGGAATGATCTGCCAGAAGCAGTGCTGCCCCCCAATCTCCTTCTCCCTCTTCAGCCTCTTGCACTCAGTGACAACACGATGGATCCTCTCCCTATCTTCAGTCGGGAAGAGGAATTGAACCACCATCCTGTGTGTGCGATCTTCCCCCTCGACGCCTCTCTTGAAGTTCCCCCCCTTTCCCCAGTCCCTGAAGGGATGCATCGGAGGAAAGTTCCCACGGTGAACAAAGGGAGACCATACATCAGGATCGGCGGCCACCAGCTCCCTCTCCAACTCCGCGAGCTGGTTGACGAACACCTGATACCCTTCAGCCTTAGCCCCCTTGCTGGGAGCATTGAACAGGCACAGCTTGCGAGAGCAGTCAAAGTGCTGAAACGGCTTGTAGGCGAAGTTCACCTGCACCCCCTTGAGCCCCTTCGTCTGCTTGAGGTCGGTGAGGTAGTCCACAAGGAACTGATTGATTTCATCATGGGTTTTGAGCCCGAATCCCATCTTGATCGTGGTCTCAATTCGTCGTGGCTTCTTCGCGTCCGTGGGGATATTGAAGAGGTTGGGATTCTCGTGGCATGCAAGCTGTTTCCACGCAATCCATTTATCGAAGAAGTCCCTCTTTCCGTAGATCCGCTTCCCCTTGTCCCCCCACTCCTTGACTGTTGGGTCCACGATGCAAATGGACGGATCATGCTCCTGAAACTTCGCCAGAGACCTGTCCATTGCATTCAACCAATCAGGCTGGACTTGGTTAGCATCCAACCCCGCAGGCATGAAAAACACAACCGTGATGAACGCAGTGTTCTCAAAGGCAGGCGGACCCGTCGGGGTCTTCAGGTCGTCCACCTTGCTGCGCTTGGTGCCTGCTGTTGTAGCTCCCGTACGGTTGGGGATCTCCTTGGTCTGGGACGCCCCCCACCTCACGCCACTCGCTCCCGAAGCCTTAGACGCAGCCGATTTCGGGATGGTCCCAGATGAATTGGGTGTTGCTCCCTTCCTCTGAGCCGTAGAAGGTGGAGTCTTCGCTCCCGCTCCTCCCGCACCTCCTCTCCCTTTGTTACGGAGAATAGAAGAGGATCTAGGACGAGTGCCTGTTCCTCCAGAGCTCCTTGTGCTCTTCCTGCCCCGAGACGGGGTGGACGGAGTAGACTTGGTGCTTCTACCTCCGACCGACATATCCACGGAATGGCCGATGCTCGCTACACTGCCACCCTGACGGCGTGCTCCTCTCGTCCTGCCCTTGCGTGCGTCCTCCTTCATGGGAGATCCCTTTGTGTCCGCGCGTTTCCCCTGTCCGTCGAGGCCTTCCCCGGCGCTATCACCTGCTCCTCTCTTCTTCTTCCCCGCAGAAGAATCTCTAGCGGCAGATTGCTGCGCTTGTTGCTCTTCGCGCTCCTTGGCATCCTTGGCGGCCTTGGCCTTCTCCCTCGCCTTCCTTTTCTCCTCCTCCCACCTCACGCGGCGTTCCTCCTCCAGTTCCTCCAATTCCCTCCTCTTGCGCTCACTTTCTGCGCGCCGCTCCTTATTTGTCGTGGTGCGGGCGCTAGCGTCATCCGCGTCCACCGGATGAGGCGCCATGGTCTCTTCTGAGCTGCTCGGTGTTGCTTTTGATCCAAAGAGGTTGCTCCACATCAATCGAGTTGTGCTGATTTACGTAGGCTACCGTATGTTTTCTACGGATTCCTCGTCTGTCAAAGACTTCAATTCTGCTCAGGAAGTGCTGTATTCTTGGCGTCAGCCGACCAGGAAGCCGATGGTCCCCTCGTCTAAGCTTGGCCACAAAGTTCACCAATATACTGAAGATAATTGTTCAATGATCGGCGGGGCGTTCGATGGCTTGTCCAACGGCGGCCAGCGCTGATTTTACTAGTGATTTTACGTAGATTTTACCTATTTACTCAAGTCGCATTTTTGACAACGTAGTTGTGCTGCCTGCCATCCATGTGGTTCTTTTGCCAGAGCACCTGGAAGTCGGCGGCCATTTTGGCTCAGGTCAATTCTGAGGCCCTGAGCTAGAGTGATGAAGCGGTCAGCTGAGGTGGAAGCAAGGCTG
>JALLOV010003439.1:0-10120 GCA_036939655.1 Thalassiosira allenii | reverse complement strand
ACCGTTGTCAGCGAGGCACGTGGCCAACCTCTCGAGTCCATTGTCTCCAATCTCGCTGTTCCCAATATCAAGCTCTCGCATCTTAGATCCGGGGCTCTTCAGAAGAGTGAGCAATGCGTCTAAACCATTGTGCCCAATAACGATGCTGTTCAAATCGAGAACAGTCAGATCGCGATACGCCTTCAATGCGGCGAGGAGCGAGTACAGGGTCGCTCCCCCGTCCCCAACGTGCGCATTGGTGCCACCAAGAGTAACCTTCTCAAGATTTTTACGTCCGCGCCCTTCGAGCGCGGAGCAGATCATACGTGCGCCCGTCGAACCGAGAGGGGTGCCGGATAGATCGAGTTCACGAAGACTGTGGTTTCCTTCCAATAATGGGAGCAACGATTCCAGTATCCCCGTCTCGATCAGGTCAACATCTCTGATCTTGATCGCGAGCCGCTTAATCGATCTATTCGAGCTGATCCCCTGGCATAATATTTCAAGCGACCTGGCAGGCGGGACATTGAGATCTACACCCACATTGTCGATCTCAAACTCAGCCTGAACGGTAACCGCAGTAAAATCCAACTCCACTGATTCCAAATGAGCATTCCCGCCGATGGCCTCGCCGAGTTCTTCCCATTCATTATCGTCCGTGGGAAAATAAGCGTCTTCGGTCCAGGGATAGTCTAGAAAGACACGTGTGCACAACGGATCGTTTCTCTTGATCCCTGCTACGGCGTCGACAGTTAAATAATTCGGCATGCTCGCAGACGTTCGGAGGAGTTTTCAGAGAAGAGATTTGTTGATTCACTTTGACTTCAGATGATAATATGTCGATAGAAGGCAGGCTGCAGCTGTGGGATATCAGAGGGACGATGACGACGTGCGCAACGTCGACTTGTGAGAGGTTGTGATGGACCCAGCAGAATACTTATTATTGGCTGCTCCGCTACGAGACGTTTCGTACTGCGTGGAGTGCAGCGCCGGCCGAATGCTCAGACTGAGAGCTCTATCTACCATAGAGGCGCTGCTGCCGGTGCCGGGTCCGCTCTGCATGTTCTGCTGACGCTCTTCCATCTTGTCCGACGCCGACGGACGCTTCGAGCGGTTGGAGTGAACAGGTTCTGAGTAGGGCCGCTTCCCAATCTATCTCCCGCTTTTTATTGTATTGATTCCTACATGAAGATGCGTAGAATTGATGCCTCCTCCCTCCCCTCCTTGAACCTGTTGATGCATGTCACGTGGATGTCAGTCGCTCTCATTCTCAGCATGCGCTAACGGAGACGATGACGGCGGCGCTTGCACTCCTCGCGTTCCAAGCGGCGGCGCTGTTGGCTTCCCGGCCGCCGACCGTCGGCGTCGCGGCGTTCGCCGGAGTTCGGACGCCGCAGAGACGAGCGACGACGACCAAAGCTGCTGTCAACTTCCATGGGAGGAGTCGTCCGCTCCGGCCCGCCGTCGCGGTCACCTCGTTAGGTGCCAAGAGCGACGATGAGGAAGAGGAAGACGCCGATCCGCTTTTGAACGACCAGCGAGAGGGCATGGCAGACGCCTTCGCCGCGCTTGACTCGCTCACCGCCGACGACTTCGACGACCTCAAGCCGCTCTCGTCCAAGGCTGCTGAAAGCTCTACCGGCAGCATGACGAGCGATCCCAACATGGAAACGTCGGCCAAGCTGTTCATGGAAATGCAGGCCGAGCTTTCCACCAAGGGGGAGGAGGGCGTGTACGGCGACATATTGGGAGATTTGACGGGCGACAACCCCGAGGTCGAGGCTCCGGCGAGCTACTTGAATGTAGAGGAGGATGACGTGACGAGTCTGGGGCAGGCTCTGGACGAGGCGGCGGATATGCTTGCTGGTGATGCGCAGACTGCTTCGTCGGACGCGATAACACCTGTACTCGACGATGCCGATGGACTCGGAAGTGTAGATGCATCTGCCAGCAGTTCAGACACTTCGCTCACAACAGCAGACGTCTCGAACGATATACTGACCCAGGACATTCAACCGTCGCTCTCGATGGAAGAGTTCATGACCTCTGCGATGAAGGAGGCAGTAGAGGAGATTGAAGTCGCATCTGAGGCCGCATCAGAGCCCGGTAGGACAGAGGAGATCGCCAAGACGGCGGAGCAGCTGCTGGAAGATGAAGAGCTGCGGAGGGAGATCGAATCTATCTTCGACCAGGCAGGCGAGAAGCTCAAGCTGGAGGTGGAGGCCATGAAGAGGGAGCAGGAGGCGGTGACGCAGGGCGCGTCGAAGAAGGGGATGGAGTACCTGGAATCGGAGAGGCAGCGCATATCCGAGGCCGAGGAGAGCGTCACGCGTTTAATACAGAAGGTGGCGAGGGAGACCGAGTCGGTCCAGCAGGCCATGGAGGAGCTGGAACTCGCCAAGAACCAGGCAAGTGGGGAAGGCGGAAGCGGCAGCATCGAGGATACCGCTCTGGATCTGAAGAAGGGGGGCATCGTCAAGCAGGCATCGCTCGTTGGGGCGCTCCTCTTCGGGAGCAGGGCGGTGACCGAGACGATACTGGTCATGGGGAGTCCGTACGGGGAGGAGCATTTCGTCCCGGCCATATTGCAGGCGGCCGTTGCCCTGGCGTGTGCGGCTTACTTCTTCCTGGTGAAGTAGGCTGACAGAAAGAGCTGCTTGTGCTACGATCTGCTGAGAATCGGCCTTACTTCCTGTGATTTGTGATGAAAAAGGTGCAAGAACGAGCGCTTCTAGTTTATATCGTACATCGCTAAATCAAAGCTGGAGAGGGTAGAAATCAAAACCATTCTTGCTTCCGCGCACATTCACTGTTGAGCCTTAAGCAAACAACTGTTCAAATGAACCCTGGCCCATTTGATAAAGCAACGCAAACAGAACCACTTGCATGACACCTCTAATTGCATGTCCTGCGATTGGAACCTCCGGACCCTCCATTGGTAGCTTGGCTCCGTGTGTGTACATGTAGATATTTGCTGGAGTAACCGCAGCGGTCAACAAGAGCAAGGCAGCGGCTGCGTCTGATTCAATACCCGCCTCTGTAATAATATTCGGACTTGTAACGTAAACTGGAGCAAATGCATCGTATGCACCGCCGATAAGCAACCCAAGACCTCCCAAAATCTCTGCCACTCCGGTCCACAAGACGTGGAACTCTGGGCTACCAGGAAGATACCAGAAGCCCCAGCTTCCAGCTGCAGGATACACGTTTTCGTATTCCTCCTTGACAGTAAAGTGCGTGACTCCGGCAGCTACGTACACTGCTCCTAATAGGGGCCAGGTGTACCTCCAAGCCTGCATCAATTCATAGTTCATTGTAATTGCATCAAGGAAGGAGCTGGAGGCCACGGTTGACACACCTAATGCAGCAAATATGGCGAGCACAACCGCAGCTTGTACGGGAGCTTCAAGCGTATTGACACCAGACAGCGATGGTAGAGCACACCCCTCTGGTCCTATCCCAGGGATTACCACCGGTTCGGGCTCCGGGGTAGCTACCTTGTTTCTATTGAAGAATGAAAGCGACGATGACGCACGAGATGACGATCTCTCTACTACTGCGGGCATGGGGAGCAAGAAAACCTACCTATGGTACCTGATTGTTCAGTGCCATTGACCATTCAAATACTACCAACTCGAATTGAGTGTGGACCGGATACTTGATGTATATCTCAGTCCAGAACTTGGAGAACAGAACTTCGAGGCCTGACAAACCTCCCTTTCCAACTCGAGGGCCATCACCTTAAGGAACGCCACCATCTGATACCAACATCAAGAATCGGATCAAGAAGGCCCTTCTCACTTTCTTCTCACAACTGTACTGATTCCTACATAGATTAATCTAAGTTAGCATTAGAAATTATTATGAAAAATAATTATTTTTGTGATAATTTTCAACGCTCACCTGCCGATACCATTTCCTCTTTTTGCTTGTGCGTCATCAATACATCTCTTTATCAGAGATGATTGAATGCGCCGTGGACAGAACACTGAAGGTGAATAAAAAATGTTTGTCATAAATTATTATAAAAAATAAATATTTTTATATAATTTCAACGCTCACCTGAAAATGCCATTTCCCTCTTTTTGAAGCCACTCAGAGATGTTTGAATGGTGACATGGACAGAACAGTGAAGATGGATTAAAAATGTTTCATTGTGGGAAATTGGAGGGGACAACAGGAACAGGCAGAGATGATAAGATGACATCTGCTACTAAAGCTGAACCTCGAAGCTGAACCTCGAGGTTTCAAGAAGAAAATAACATCTTACCTATTGTTGCCACGCAGTTGTAATTCACAGCAACTTGTGTCCCCAGAAGTTATTTTCCAGTAAGGCGTGGACCCTTGATGTAGGCCAGCATACCATTATCACTCCTGACCTTAGTACACAAGAAGTACTCTAAGTAGCCCCCAGTTACAATTTGCTTGCATTTGTGCTCAGAGTAGCTGGGACATATGTCGAACTCTTGATCTTCTCGAACTTGAGGTAGCCACTGTTAGATGTTGTCCAGTACTCGCGGTACATGCTCCTCCTAGAACTCGACATGAGTTGGAGGTATTTGTTGACCTCTCATATACTCGTAGTCAGCCTAACATTCCTCGCCGTGGGCACCGAGGAGCATCCCCTCCTCCCACGCTTGTTGGTCAGCGTCCTTCTTCATCTGGTCGTACACGCTGAAAGTGTGGTTCGGGTTGCCCACTAGTCGGAGATGGTCAGCAAGCAGCCTGGTTCTGCCGAGAGGGCTCGTACGAGCGGCTCTTGTAACGGGTGACCTTCGAGTGATCGAGGTTCGACGGCTTGGCGAGGCCGTTCCGGTCGTACCACTGCCACGACGCGTAGTACGCTATTATCGTTTTGCCGTGGGCGTCCTGGCGCTTGGTCCAGGCGCAGGATCTGGGGATGGTGATGGCGGCGAGGATTGGGAGGAGGAGGCTGCGCATCGCGATCTATCGTATAGGAGACTTTGTCGGTGGCCTCGCACTGGTCCTCGCATCCGCAGTCGTCGCCCTCCTTGACAAAGCCCGTGCGAGTCTGCTCGGGGCAGAAGCGGAAACCGCGTAGCTTAGTCTCCTCGAGATAGCGAGCTGGTTGTTGAACAGGCGGATTGACGCAAAGGGACAGTACTGAGTGAGTTCGAAGCCACCTTTGACCCCGGCCGAGGATGGATACCTGGAGGGTGGGACAGAGAGAGAGAATCCCCTTGGCACACAGGCGTGATGTAACACGAGGATGCCGGGATGATGCGGCCATCACCATCTTCGGCATTGTCATAGGCCGCTCCTGAAGCCAAACAAAGGCCATCCGAACCATGCCCGCCCACCATCGCCGGCTCGAGCAAGCTCCTTCGCTCGGTCGGTTCCAGCCTCTTTTTCTTTTTGTGCGTGCTCTCTAGAGAGGTAGAGGTAGAGCTAGAGAGCCCTACTATGTAGTACGTATGTAGCGAGTGCACTGCGACTGCGCGCTTGACATGGTGATGATGTGATGTTCTTCTTGACACCAAAGATCCTACATACGAAGGAATAGGTAACTAAGCATCACATCACAGATATTTTACATGTAGCATGTTAAATACATACGTACGTACCTACCTACATTTCGTACCATACGAAAGTTGATGTTATGCACGGGGTTACAATGTTATGTTTGATGTGCGCAATATTTTCTGCATGTAAAACTAGAAAGTACAAACATCACCCACAAAAGTGGCGGGAACGCGAGTGAAATTTCCTGTATGTAGGAATCAGTATGAATAGTAGGAATAGATATGTTCTTACATACATACAACATAGTACGATAGGTAACGCACACACTCTAGATTGGAGATGTATCAGTGGATACCTCTAGCTCTCTAGAGAGGTACCTCTAGAGGTACCATACATACTACACACATGATTGCGCGAGTGAGATTTCACGTATTTGTATGTAGGAATCAGTACGAATAGTAGGAATAGATATGTTCTCAATCTCTCAAGACAGCGGCCGCTGTAGTATTCTCTCTAGGTCTCTCCAAGAGATGACGTCTCTCTCTCCAGAGAGATAGGCAGAGAGAGCTCCTTCTCACCTCCGTGGGTACTTCAGTAGTTATGTAGCTCGTATGATGCAGGGAGTCCAGGGAGTCACTGCTGCTGCCACTGCTGCTGCCACTGCTGCTGTCACTGCTGCTGCCACTGCCGCTGCTGCTGCTAATGCTGTAGTTATCATCGTCTCTTTCAAGCTGTCCTCTTCTGGCGGCCGCCTCAATTTTTTCATCCAATGCACCATCAATAGTACGAGCATCATTGCTATTGTCATCGGAAGCCAAGGCATTGATTCTCTCGATATATTTTCTCTTTTTCATGAGACGTATTGAACTCGCCCATCTCTCTCGAGGGATGATCTTTGTGGACTTTGTAGCAAGGTCGACAATAAAACTGAGATACGTCTCCTCATGGTCACCACAGGTGATTGGTTTGCAATACTTGTCATTGATGTATGCCAGAGTCCATCGGCCATTTGATCGTTTCACAAATGCACAGTCATCCAAATCCATGGAATCTATTACCTCTGCCGTGCGGACAGGATCCGTGCATTGCAGCATGTCATTTCTAGTGCCAAAATCGCCAATCAGGAGACCTCCACCAGATCCTTCTATCCAGGGGGAATCTGGATCATGATCTATCAAATCTGGGTGCCATATCTTGACATAGCCTTCGGTGATTTCATCGATATCCATAGCATTGACGCGGACAGTTTCAATGTCAAAGCATGTTACCGTTGGACGTTGCTGATACGCAGGATCATTGAAAAATAAGCTAGAGAGAGTCCCCCTGTTCTTGGAGCCTCTGAGGGGGTCCATGACCAGAATATCAGAGCCGTCATCATTGACTCCCAACTTCAAGCAGTCCAAGTAACATTCATAACTCTGCACCCTATGATACTTTTCCTTGTCCTCAGTTGCCATTGGCATTGGTAACCAATTATCCATGATGTCACAAAGATCCGCAAAGTTGAAATTGAGCTTGTTGCGAATGTAAGGGTCGATGTCAAAGATGGAACGGAAATCATCAAGGTCACAGACAGCAATATTACCGCTGTTGAAACCAGTTGTCCAGTAGAAGCTGTAGCGTCCAGTTGTCCAGTCTTTGATCCAGCCTAAGAGATAGGGCCGTGGGCCTATGTGCACCATATAATCTCCTTTTGTGTGATAGATGAGGTGCCCAAGAATTTGCTTCTCTTCTGGTGATGACGACTGAGGTGGTGCATAAACACATGGTCGTTTCCATATATCATCATGATTGATGCCAACAGCATCCAGAAGGATATTGCTCATCTCTACGTCAGCAGATGGTGGAGGACAGGTGCAGCAGCTGAGTTTTGGATCACCAGTCATGCCCGACGAGAATTTTGTTCGTCTGCCCCTTCGTTTTGAGCTGAGGCTGGGTTTTTTGTACTGGCGCCTTCTGCGTTGATATCTAGCATTCTGTCTCCTGCGCATGGCTGCTTCTTCCTCGGTCTCGTTCATCTTCTTCCTCTTCCAAGCTTGCATTCTTCGCTTGTTGTCTGCGTCCTTGCTTTCCTGTGATTCATTCTGGCGCACTCGACGCATGTACGCCTTGCTTTTATCATTCCGAGCATCCCGTTCCTGCGGAGACTGCTGCTTGCGGAGAGTTTGCATGCGGATCTTGCTTGCCTCCTTCTGGGCTGCTCTTTTTTCTGGGGATTCCTTGCTGCGCGCTTTCCTTTTAGCATATTTGTCCTTTGTCATCCGCCGTTTCTTCTCCCCTGGCGACTCATTTGCCCGTTTGAACCGTTTCCGCATCATATCAATGGATTTGTTCAAGCTCTTCTTTCTTTCGAAGGTTGCAGTTGCAGAGTCGCCAAGTTTTGGGTGAATGTAGGCTATACAATGTTCATTGCATCTTTTTTCTAGACGTATCTCGATAATGATGAAGTGTCTTGGAGATACCCTGAATGTTTGTTTGAATCTTTGGTTTTCTTTTATTGTGCACTTGCATGTGTCTGGGTCTTTGATGAAGGAGCCATTTGGTAAGAATACTGGCGCAAGAGGAAGTGACATCTTGGCTACTTCTGCCAGTAGATAGTAGGGGGGCGGAGAGGAAGAGATAATATATATTTATAAAAAGTAAACATTTCTGCAAAAATAAAAAAAGGATAGCCAGTTTTTCTCGACTTACATAATGGTGCTACATAGAGAACAGTACATCAACACAAAATTATTACAAATAATAATAATTTTGCCAAGTCAACGTGAGAGAGCATATCTTCACACTCACCTGTTATTTTTATTGTTTTAATTCTTCGCGAACTGTAGCCCTAGCAGAGGCAGAGGGCAATGACCATGCAGCGGGAAACAAGTGAGTTTGTGGTCAGAGTGCTGTGTAAGCATCCTTCGTCAAAAACTGTACCCAGCATTGGCTAGCACAGGAGCCCGAGTCATACCACAAATGACTAACAAGAACAACGTTGGAGGTACAAGGCAGCCTACCAGCCTATCAGCTCGCCTACCTACCCAGCAGCCAGCAGACATACCTCAATTGAAACTGCGTGAGAAAACAAAAAACAACACCAAGACCAAGAACAAAGACCACAAAATGCCAGCATTTCCCCTGGCCGCTCTCTCTCTCTACAGGATAGTACCATGAGCTGTTCCATCTTCTTGTTGAGAGGTAGTAGTAGTAGTATCCAGAGGTATTGTATCTCTACCGTCTAGAACTTCCCGACAAGCGCAGCACACGATAAAAAGAACCAGCGCGATAGAGAGAAAGGGCGGCGGTGAAGACTCGAACCACGCGGGCAGGGCGATAAAACCTTTCATGTCCTGAATCAGATCACAAAATCTACGCGCCTCCACCTTCGTGTAAGGCACATCAAGCCTCTTGAGCGCATGCGCAAACCGCGGCAAGACGAACATCTGCAAGGAGACGAGGCGGGCGCAAGCAGCGAAGAATGCAATAGAGCCGCCGCAGCGCGCAAACGGAGGCGAAAGAGGTGTCGAAACAGTAGCGCGGCATCCTACGTCAAAATCACAGAGATTACATCAAATAATATGCTGAGATCCGAGATACTGCAGTAGTGAGCAACCCGGGGCAAAGGAGTTACCTCGCCGGAAGAAAGACACAAAAAGTGGCCTCGTCTAGAACAACAACATAGCTTTGGGCATGGCGTAGTATCGTCAAAGAACTGGCTGAAGAAGATGAGCATCTCTTATGTCTCGATCGCCAGAATCATGGGACACGAAAAGAGCATGGGGCGGGGGGGAGCCGTGTTGCACAGAAAACTTAGGCGCACGAAATGGAACAAGCGCCGGGCGGGCGGCAGAAAAGGAAGGGACACTGCAGAAACAGCTCGCGGCAGCAGCTCATTGTAAACGAGACCAAAATAATTGCGCAGGGCTCACCGATTGATTACGCCGCAAGAAGACGCAACAGACGGCCACGGCACCACCACGGCAGCAAGCAGACCACGCAGCACGTATCGTAGGACGTAGCGGGGCGGCACAAGCAAAGAATCAACAGCCGTCGAACTCTAGCAGGCCAGTGGTCAGAGGAGCGCGTCTGAGAAGGCGGTTCATCTTCTGCGGTTCATCTTTGTTGATGTGGGTGCACCAACCAGGCTATCATGCTGCTACACGACGCAATAAAAGTCGAAATGTTACCTAAGCAGAGGTACATATGTAGGAATAGATACTAAAATGGCGGGAAGAGAGGAGGTGTCAGAAAATCGAAGGGGGGGTATTTGAAGAGAAAATTTGAAGATGTCATGTTCACAAGGTGAAATGTGAGGTAGAATCGACTAGCAGGAGGGATGAGGGTGAATTTCTACGCATAGGGGCATAACTTAAATGAAGATGAATATCATGAAGAAAACCAACAGAGATAGATTTTGTTGAACAAAAAATGAGATCGAGAAACACAACCCATGGGGAAATTCTCTGACATGTGAGTACCTACATCCGAGCTGAGGAACGCCGAATGAAGAGCTTGTAGGGTACAACATTTCAGAGCCCAGTTTTGCTGTTAAGAAGTTCATGAACTGTGACAATCTTACATAGGAATTAATATGTAGATACAGAGGTGGTAAGCTAATGGGGACTACAATCTTGATTTTGTCAACAAAGAGACCAATCAGTCTTGTTTGTGA
>JALLOV010003398.1:0-11252 GCA_036939655.1 Thalassiosira allenii | reverse complement strand
AATAATTAGTAATAGCTATATGGGAGCAGGTCTAGACCCGGTAGAACTTACGAATCATTATAGATTAGTGGTTCAAATCCCATTATTCGCCCTTGATAGCTAAAATCTATGAAAGTGTTATGATTTCTAGCAATGATTGCTAATCTGGTACTTTCGGCAAACTTTATGAACAATCAGCAGCAACACTACATGAAAACCAAGATTCACTAATACCATTAGGGGGAAAAGGTTTTGCCACCAATGAAAGGTGGTAATGTCACACCACCCAATGAACTAACATGTCTTGGTAGATTTCCAGCAGAATATTTATCTGATGGAGAACCGGTTCTACCTGCGGTAGTTCAGGAATTGAATTTAAAACACTTAAAGTTATTAAGTGAACAAGGGAAATCTACCAATGAGCTTCAGTTTTTAGCAGATACCAGTTATGGCTCGTTATCTGAGGCAGGTTTAAAGGCAGGGATTGTAGGTGACAAAAGTGTAACAAAATCTCATACTATAGCACCAGAAACTATTAATGAGTGCATTAATGCAAATAATGCAAAACCCTCTAGTTTTTGGTGTAGTATAGAGAATGCAATACACTGTTTAATTGATACCTTATCCAATTTCTTTTAATTTAGATATTAGTAAATCTTTTAGTTTCAAGTATTGTTTGATTGTTTCAGAAATCATGTTTTTTTTAATAAATTTATAGGCTCTTCTTAATTAAATCATAATGAATTCCGTTTTTAGACTTGAATTTTAGTTTAGGAATTAATGATATTTTAGTTTTTTTTGTGCTTTTAACTATTCTGTTAATTTTTTTGTGTTTCTTAATCAGTTGGACTAGCATTAACACAGATATAAAAGAATTTTTAATTACTTTTCTAGTTATAGAATTTTTTCCATTTTGTAGATGTTGTATGACTATTTCTATTTATTACTGTATATTGGTGATGAGGTGTTTATTAGACAATTTAAAATTTTGATTTTTTTAAACCTCTTTCAGCTAGTATTCTTAAGATTTTAGCATTTTTAGCTCAGTTGGATAGAGCAACAGCCTTCTAAGCTGATGGACATAGGTTCGAGTCCTATAAAATGTTAATGTTAGATTTTTTTTTATTAAACATAGCGAGTTTGTTATTTTTACTTATAGCATTACCTCTAGTTGGCACTTTTTTTTTGTTAATCGTACCTGCGTCTAACCATTCACTATTAAAATCATTAGCTTTAAATGTATCAAGTTTATTGTTTGTAATTTCTTTATTTTTATGGGTTTTTTTTAATAAATCTATAGGCTCTTTTCAATTTGTAACTAAATCATCATGAATTCCGTTTTTAAATTTAAATTTTAGTTTAGAAATTGATGGTATTTCACTTTTTTTTGTGCTTTTAACTACTCTGTTAATTTTTTTGTGTATTTTAATCAGTTGGACTAGTATTAACACAAATGTAAAAGAATTTTTAATTGCTTTTCTAGTTATGGAATTTTTTCTGATTGGAGTTTTTTCTATTTTGGATTTATTATTATTTTATATTTTTTTTGAAAGTATATTAATTCCAATGTATTTAATTGTGGGTATTTGAGGGTCGAGAGAAAGAAAAATTAGAGCTGCATATTTTTTTTTCTTGTATACGCTACTAGGTTCTGTGTTAATGTTATTATCTATTTTGTATATTTACTATCAAACAGGAACTACAGATTATGAAATTTTATTAACTTTTATTTTCTCTAAAACTGAGCAAAAATTTTTATGACTTTCTTTTTTTGGTTCTTTTGCTACAAAAGTTCCTATGGTCCCTGTACATTTATGATTGCCTGAAGCACATGTAGAAGCTCCTACAGCAGGCTCAGTGATTTTAGCTGGAGTTTTATTAAAATTAGGAACTTATGGTTTTCTTCGATTTTCATTCCCATTGTTTCCTGAAGCATCTTTTTATTTTGCACCAATAGTCTATTTATTCTCTATTGTTGGTATTGTATACACTTCTTTTACTGCAATCCGTCAAACAGATTTTAAACGTATTATTGCTTATACTTCAGTAGCACATATGAACCTTGTCATGGTAGGTCTTTTTAGTTTTAACACTGTTGGTTTAGAAGGAGCAATTCTACAAAGCTTAAGCCATGGCTTTGTTGCAAGTGCTTTATTTCTTATTATTGGAATAGTCTATGAAAGACACCATACGAGGATGGTTAAGTATTATGGAGGGTTAGTACACACAATGCCTTTATACACTTTTATTTTTTTGTTTTTCACAATGTCAAATATAGGATTACCAGGAACAGGGAGTTTTGTAGGAGAATTTTTAATTCTAGCAGGGTCTTTTAAAACAAATACTAGCGCTACTTTTATCAGTGCTACAAGTATGGTTATTGGTGGTTGTTATTCGTTGTGGTTGTTTAATAGAATCTCGTATGGTAATATAAAAATTCAATATTTAAAAAATTATATTGACATAAATAAACGAGAAATGTTTATTTTTTTACCATTAATTTTTGGAACATTATCTATCGGATTATACCCAGAAATTTTTTTAAATTCAATTCATATGAGTGTTAATATGTTAGTTGAATTTACACATATTTATAGGCTATAAATGATATATATTTTAGAAACAAAATTATTAGAAAACAAATCAGTTTACTTTTCATTAACAAACGTTTTTGGAATTGGGCAATCTCAATCTTCTTTAATTTGCAAAAAGTTAGGATTATCCTATAATTGTAAGTTGTCTGAACTAACCTCTGATCAAGTTGTAAAATTAATTAAGTTTATAGAAAATTTAAATTTACTGATAAATACTAATCTCAAAAAATCAAAAATTATTATAACAAAAAAATTAATTGAAATCAAAGCATACAAAGGAATACGGCGGTTGCGTGGCTTGCCTGTAAGAGGGCAGCGTACCCATACTAACGCAAAAACTGCATCTAAATATCGCTTTTAACTTTTTTTGTTTAAGTGTTTTACAGGTAACATTTTAGACAGTTTATTAAAAAATAAGTTACACTTAAACAGCCTTTTATAGGCATAATTCTACTTTATTTATCTAATCTATTAAAAAGAAATGATTTTTATAACACATTGTGACAGCCCAGCTCTTTGGCAAACTTATTTATCTGATCCTGCAAACATTACTATAGAAGGTATATTAATTTTTAATAAACATTTAGTGTTTTTATCAACTGTAATTGTCTTATTTGTTGGATAGTTATTGTTTTATACTATCCATTATTTTATAGAATATAACAACAAATTTAGCTCAAAGTTTGCTCATTCGAAAGAATTAGAAACTGTATGAATTTCTATACAGCATTACTACTTTTAATTTTGTCTACATCTTTTTTTATTCTATTATTTGCAATTAATGAAACTCACGAATTAAAGTTAACCCTATTTGTTGGATGGTTATTGTTTTGCACCATAAACTACTTCTTTATGGAGTTGTTTATTAATGCTGACGGTTTGGGTTTGAATGAAAGAATCCAAGCGGTTACGCGTACAAGTTCCGCTATTCAATGAACAAAATGGTCGCTATTGTTTGCAGATTTTCATTAATCCTAACGCTTATGCAAAATTGGAAGTTAGGACCAACACTATTAGGGCACGGTTAGTTCCATCAAGAAATGGTATGATTGTAAATGATCGACACCATGCTCTATTAGAAATACCATATTCTCTTCATGCAGAAAGCTTAAGAGAATCAAACACATTGTTTCACGGGGATCGATTTAATTCGCCTCCTTGTGTTGTTGGCACATTGCCACCCACTGATTGTCAAATTTGGGAAGTATCTCAAATTTTATAAAATTTATGTATATTATTATATCTATTTACTCTAAAAACTTAGATTCATTAACAAATTTTTTAAAATTTTTCTACAAATTAAAAAAAAATAAAGCTTTTATATTAAAATTGCATAGTATGCAATCCTCAAAAAAAAAACTTTTTCTTTTTTTTCTACGCTAAAATCACCACATGTTAATAAAAAATCTCAGGAACAATTTGAAATACTTTCATATAAATAATAAAAAATTTTGCTATAATTTAGAATTTAAAAATAATTTAAATGATAATTTTTGAAAACAAAATATACCTCTTATTGAATATTGTGAAACATTAGGTATTGCCATACCTCACTATTGTTACCATAAAAACTTATCTATATCAGGAAATTGCCGTATGTGCCTTGTAGAGTTAAAAAACTCTCCTAAACCTATTGTATCATGTGCAATGAATGCTAAATCTTGTTTAACAAACGGAGATGTTTATACAAACAGTTCATTAGTAAAAAAAGCTCGTGAAAATGTTTTAGAATTTTTGTTACTAAACCATCCTTTAGATTGTCCGATATGTGATCAAGGTGGAGAGTGTGATCTGCAAGATCAGTCTCTTTTTTTCGGTTTAACCAAAAAAAGATTTTACACTTTTAAACGGGTTGTTTCAAACAAAAATATTGGGCCTATTGTAAAAACGGTAATGACAAGATGTATCCATTGTACAAGGTGTGTACGTTTTGCTACTGAAATAGCAGGAGTCGAAGATCTTGGTATGTTTGGCAGAGGTTTGAAAAGTGAAATTGGCACTTATGTTGAGAAACTTTTTCAAACAGAACTATCCGGAAATGTCATTGATTTATGTCCTGTTGGAGCGCTGACATCTAAGCCTTATCCTTTTTCAAACAGAAGTTGAGAATTAAAAAATATCGCTTCTATAGATTTTTCAGATGGATTTTGTACTCCTACTCAATTATTTGTTAAAAATAATTCTATAATAAAAATTATATCAGGTTATAATTCAACAAGTCATAAGGCATTTTGAATTACGAATAAAACAAGGTTTTCGTTTGATAGTATGTTCTCACCGGAAAGAATAATTAATAGTTTTTTAGAAAATAATGGAAAAAAATCGTTTATTGGATTATCATGAGAAAAATTATTTGAAGAATTTTTTTTTACACTTTATTTTCAAAGCCACTTGTTAAAACACTATTACTCTCAGCCTCAAATCATAATTTGTGTAAATACGGATATCAATTTAGAAATTTTAAACTTGTTACATATTCTAACTCGCAAATATTCTTTTTTTACTCTTAGACAATCTGAAACACAAAATACAAACACTGATCTAGAGCAGAATTATTTACTAGATTTGAATCTAAATAGAAAAGTTTCAACATCGGACACTTGTTTACTAATAGGAGTAAACCCTCGTTACGAAGGGTCTCAGCTGAACTTAATGCTTAGGTCAAGATATTTAAAAGGAAACTTTCAAGTAGTTCAGGTAGGTTCTTTAGTTAACTTAACTTTTTCTACTACAAATATCACTAGCAATACCAAAATTTTAAGATCGTTAGTAGAAGGGAATAATTTATTTTGTCAAGAGTTAGCAAATTCTTTAAACCCTGTCTTAATATCAAATGCAGACGTTTTTAAACGAAAAGATTCTTTTGGGCTAACACAAATGCTGCGTTGTTTAAATAAATACATTAAGTTATTCTCACAATCTAGGAATCAGGGTAATTTAAATGTATTAAACTCAACATTGAATAATGTTGGGTTTGCAAACTTCAATAACATAAAGTCTATACAAAACAAAGACCTTCAAAATGCTATTGGGATTTATTTTATAAATAATTCGTTTATGACTTCGAATACTAAAAAGTTGCTGAGTTTAAAATTACTTAATTTTTTTCAAGATTATAAAAGTAATAATAAAATTTTAATAACCCAAAATAACAATTTAAACATAAAGTTAATTACACAGTTAAAGAATAATTTTAACCTAAACACCCATTTACATTTGCCGAATGCTGTTTTTTTAATAATAAGAAAATTATTTTCTTATTGTAAAAAAAATTTATTTATTGCCAATTTTCTGAAAGACAACAAATTAACGTTTAATTCAGAAACTTTCTATCATTTTACAAATTATATAGGCTTTCAATTTTATGCCGTATCTAATTTAAACTATTTTGCCTTCTCTTTTTTAAAAACAATTGTTGAATCTCACCATAGTACCCTTAAATTTAAGCCTAAACAAGCCAAAATTTACAACTGCCAGTTTAGATTTTGATCAAACGATTTTTATGTTGACAGCAAAGATTTTAACAGCAAATATTCATCTACAATGATTCAATGTTCAAGGCTTTCTCGATTAAATAATACAAACTTTAAATTTTAACGCTAGAAAGTGCTATTATTACTCAGACTTTTATTTAACCCAGATTTTTTACAAATTAAGAAAGTTGATATCTCCAACGGGATTTGAACCCGTGTTATCGCCGTGAAAGGGCGATGTCCTAACCACTAGACGATGAAGACTCTTTAAAAAAAAATTGCAATGCAATATATTAAATTCACGAGTTAAAATACTTATGTTTAAATAAATTTTCTGGAATAAAAGGATTTGAACCTTTGAATATTCGTACCAAAAACGAAGGCCTTACCAACTTGGCTATATTCCAAAAATATCAAATGCCGTGTTAAAGAAAGGATGGGATTTGAACCCACGGTATAATAATAATTATACAAAGATTTAGCAGATCTTCACTTTAAGCCTCTCAGTCACCTTTCTTAAAATATTAAAATTCAGAGTAAAAGGGTGTTTAACGCTTGCTTTAACTGAGGGTATTACAAAAACTAATGTATGTTTAATGCCCCAATAGAATAAATATAAATATAACCAATTGCAAGCTCAAACATAAAATCAATCATAGATCAAAACCCAATAAGATCTATTTGAGCTAAAACATTTGTTCAAGGAATTAAAAACATAGTCTCAATATCAAAAACGATAAATAAAATGGCTATTAAATAAAATTTAACGTCGAAAGTGTGACGCGCGTCTTCGTAAGGCTCGAATCCACACTCGTACGTTGATAACTTTTCAGTTTCTGGTTTCTGAACTGCTAAAATGTAAGAAAATAGAACTATAATAATAGATAATATAATAGCAACAAACAAAAAAGTTAAAATAACATTGTATTCATTATAAAACAACGAATTATTAAAATGGAAATCATTTTTTGAAAAATAAATAAGTATCATTTGTAGTATAATCGAAATATTAACTTTATTTTTAGTATATATTATTAAGCTTTCTAATAAAATATCTTGAAATCCTTTTAAATGAGCCATTAAATGAAAATTAGATTTATCTAACGAAGAGTTTTTTTTATTTCTAACTTTTTGAGCCTTTTTAATTCTTATTTTAATTTTTTTGCTCGGTACTTTAAATATCCATTTTTTTCTTTATTTTTATGGGTTTTTTTAATAAACCTATAGGCTCTTTTCAATTTGTAACTAAATCATCATGAATTCCGTTTTTAAATTTAAATTTTAGTTTAGAAATTGATGGTATTTCACTTTTTTTTGTGCTTTTAACTACTCTGTTAATTTTTTTGTGTATTTTAATCAGTCGGGAAAAGACTTGACCAATCGAAGTGTGGTAGCTCATGTGATTCGTCAAATTGTGACTGATAAAGCTGTGGTGCATATACATGCAGTGTGTTTAACTGTGGGTTATATAACTACACATGGTATTGGTATAGCTGAAACTCATAATTATGCAAATGTGAATGATACAATCTTGAGTAGTCTGGATCAGATTGCAAACGTCTCACATGAGTAGCATAATACTCCACGTTTTGTTGGTTTACGTTTAAGATTGGCATTAGGTAATAATAGATTTGAGCTATTAACTTTTTCTTACGAAAATACTCGACCAATTGAGTTAATTGCCTATAACAATCTATGCTGTTTTTGCCTTACAACTTGCTTTATAAATTTTTTTCATAACTAATTTAGTTTCAAAAACACCTACTAAAGGAATCAAAAAAATAAAAGATTGTTGTACCTTGACCTACTATCACATAAATATCTTTAACAAGTTTTTGGCCGATTCAATCTAATAGCAAAAAATCAGCAACAAGTAACCAATAAAAAATTTTAAAAATCGGTCTGAAGGTTGTACTTCTAANTATATGGAATAGATCTTAAAATTGCGTAAAACGGCAAAAAGTATCATTCAGGAACTATATGAGCCGGTGTTTTCATTGGGTCTGCCGTTATCTGGGTGACCCAATACATTTGAGAAGTAGAAAACAAAAATGCTAAATGCATTAGTATTCAGTAACTAACACATTATCGGCCCCATTAACAATAGAGAAGTGCTCGACACTGTTTACATAGCGAGTCCTAATATTGACTGGAATAGTCGGACGATCACCATCTACAACCTTTGCCCTTAGCTCAGTTGCCAAATGCCCAGATCTAGTTACTCCAGCCAATCGATCGTTCCCATTTGATTGTAGAATTAAGAATGAATCATACTCACGGTTTCGTTCTAACATACTTCCCCAATTGGTAACTATAGCACCAATGGGTGTATTTGTGCCTACCAGTTTATAAACGCTAATTGCCATAGGGTTAATACTGGCGGTCAGCGTTTTATTGTTAAACGAAAAACGATCATTTTCGTTTCAATCACCTAATACGATTCGATGTAACTCCCGAAGATCTGGATCTTTCCTATGTTTCTCTGGATTATTGAATTTTAAAATTTCAGGTAATAAAACTATAATAATAGATAGTATAATAGCAACAAACAAAAAAGTTAAAATAACATTGTATTCATTAAAAAACAACGAATTGTTAAAATGGAAATCATTCTTTGAAAAATAAATAAGTATCATTTGTAGTGTAATCGGGGTGAGGATATAGATAGTTAATGCTAAAATCTTAGAAATAATAACTGATAGAGATTTAAAAAAATCAAACTTTTAGATTATCTAATGAATACCCCCTCACCAGTACACAGTAATAAATAGAAATAACCGTACAACATCTGCAAAATGTCAATACCATAGTGCGGGTTCAAATCCTAATGAAATGAAATGATTATAAACAATTCGTAATAATAATAACATTTTTAATTTAACTTTTTATCAAGAAGATTTTTTTAGCCCAGAAATGCTTCCAGACCTTGCAAATTTTAAAAAACTTAATCTTGAAAACTTTTTAAAAATTCGATTAAATTTAGCTTTGCGGTTAGTTAAAACACACCTATTGACAAGACGAGTTTTTTTATGGTTTCCTGGTGAATTTGAAAGTTTTGATACGGCTTTCCACTTTACATTTAAAGACAAATTTTCATTTTTAACTATACTTTTTAAAATAACATGCTTTAACTCTTCTTGATTAAAGAGTTTTCTAACTCTTTTATCTTTTTTAGTTTGTTTTTTCATACAAATAATTAGAATAGTTACCAAGGGGATAAAAATTTGAGCGCTCTATACTCTTGACATAACTCGATAGATTCATTTATTACTCTTTTTTCTGTTTCGTTGTATTTCATTTCCACAAAACCACTTAATGGAAAATCTTTCCGAAGAGGGTGGCCCTCAAAACCATAATCTGTTAAGATTCGTTTTAAATTTAAATGATTTTTAAAAAATACACCATACATATCTCAAATTTCACATTCATATCAACCAGCCGTAAAATACAATCTATGACAAGAGTCTATATCAAACAGTTCGTGAGTAAATGTTTTAACTCTAAGGCGAATATTATAGCGAATACTTAACAAATCATAAATTAATTTAAATCTATACTTATTTTTGGGATAATCCGCGCCAGTGATACACGTTAAGAGATTAAATTGGTAAGATATGTGATATTTAAAAAGCGTTAAAATATTTAACAATGCTTTTGGTTTTACCACTAAAACCAATTCTTGATCATAGAGTTGGATTTTTTGTAACGGACAAATTTTGAACAGATTTTGAACATTTGTTACAGTTAACTGTGAATTCATTTTTTTGTTTTTTTACAATTTAATTACGGTATTTTTTATAAAAAAAGTTAGAATTCGTTAAAATGTGGTTTTTTTTATTTAACAACTTAAAAAAAAAACTTTTTTTTAAAAAATTATATTTTTTATAAGTTTTAAAATAAGTTGAATGGCCAAAATAAACACTACCGTTTGGGGAAATTTGCAAAACTTTTAAAGACTTTAATTTAGAAGACATTAAGCCTAGCGATCAACTTCACCAAATACAATGTCTTGAGTACCTATAATTGTGACAACGTCAGCAATTAAATGGCCTTTAGACATATAGTCTAAGGCTTGTAAATGGTTAAATCCCGGAGCTTTAATTTTACAGCGGTATGGCCTATTGCTATTATCAGAAATTAAATAAACTCCAAACTCTCCTTTTGGTGCTTCTGTAGCTATATAAGTTTCGTTAAAAGGGAGAATGACTCCTTGAGTATACATTTTAAAATGATGAATTAACGCTTCCATAGATTGTTTCATATCCTCTCTGGTTGGAGGTGAAATTTTAAAATCATTTGTTTTTACATAACCCGTTGGTATTCGGTTCAAACATTGTTCAATAATTTTTAGCGATTCTTTCATTTCAAACACCCGGATTAAATATCTATCATAGCAATCACCGTTAGTCCCAACTGGAATATTAAATATGAGTTTATCATAAGTTTCGTACGGTTGACTTTTTCTTAAGTCTCAATAAATTCCAGAGCCACGCAACATAACTCCACTAAACCCTCATTGATAAGCATCTTTTGCTGTTACAATACCAATGTCAACTAACCGTTGTTTTCAAATTCTGTTTTCTGTCAACATATCTTCCATTTCAGTTAACCTTAATGAAAATTGTTCAGTAAACATGTAAACATCATCTAATAGACCTTTTGGAATATCAACTTGTAATCCACCAGGCCTGAAGTAAGCGGCATGCATTCGAGCGCCAGACACTCGTTCATAAAATTCCATGAGTTTTTCTCGTTCTTCAAAAGCTCATAGAAAAGGGGTCATGGCGCCAACATCCATAGCATGACAACCGACAGCTAGTAAATGATTTAAAATTCGAGTAATTTCAGCAAAAAGGACTCTAATATATTGAGCACGTTTAGGAATTTTGCAATTAAAAAGTTTTTCAATTGCTAAACAATAGCTGTGCTCTTGTGCCATCATTGAAACATAGTCTAAGCGGTCAAAATAAGGCAATGCTTGGACATAGTTTTTATACTCAATTAATTTTTCTGTACCTCTGTGTAATAAGCCTATGTGAGGGTCTGCTCGATGAACTATCTCACCATTAAGCTCTAGAACTAACCTTAATACACCGTGGGCTGCCGGATGTTGGGGCCCAAAATTAATCGTAAAGTTTTTTACTTTTTGTAATAAATTTCGTTTTTTTAAAGTCATTAGGTAATAATAGATTTGAACTATTAATTT
>JALLOV010002924.1:0-10405 GCA_036939655.1 Thalassiosira allenii | reverse complement strand
GGCAGGGATGTGGAATCAATAGACGCCATGCTGGACGAAAACATGAGGGAGGGATAAAATTAACTTAGTTATGCGGCTCGTATTCACCCTAGGAGTGTGTTCTTACATTTACATCAACTACAGATTATGATAGGATAGAAAAACAAATGTACGTTATTTTTACAAACTTTTGGTCTTCGTCTGAGCAGAGTGGGGCATCCTTGCAGTCCCTCCATCGCGCATCAAGACCGGAGTATCCAGGTCGGTTGTCATTGCTCCTACACAGCAATTTTCTCCACCGAATATCAAAGAAACATGGTCCAAGACACAGCAATACTTTCTTGTCCTGGTTTTGCACTTGCAGCACAGTTTCTTCGAGGCACATTGATCTTGTGAACCCAGATTTCCCATTGGCGCTTCGCCTTCTGCTTCTGGAGTTTCCAATACTCCTACACAGCAATTTGCTTCTCCACGGAATGTCAAAGATCTTGAGTGATGTACTCGGCATTACCAGTAATGTTTTGTCCCAGATCATCGCTCGGTCTCTCACCACTGCTTGAATCTGCTGCTTGCACTGGCCTTCCCTGCAGGATACGATGCTATGGATGGATGGTTTGATGTGAAATATTTCATGCAGTGTGTAACCTCTCATTTGAAAGCTAGGTACCCCATGATGACATGCTATGTTGCATTGTTCTTCTTTTTCAAGGAATGATAATATTTTTTTCACCACAGATGACTTCCCAGATCCTCCCATACTAATGATATGATGTACATGTGGGCAACCTCTAGATTGACTTTCGTACATCTATAACATGGTAGATTAGTTTGAATTGCAAGAGCATTGGGAGAGGCACATCTTTGTTAGTGTCAGGGTTGTTTTGTGAATATCATTATGTCGGCCCTCGACTCGCCCCTGCAGCTAACTTACAGCATTTGCCACGCCAGAAATCACTGTATGCTTGGGCATTGTATATTTGGTCCATGTTGATATCTGCTTCGATTGCTGCTTGTGGCCAAGGACATTTTGTTTGACGTCATCACCCATGCTGTGATGATAATTATGACTTTGCACGGATGATGATGTTTCTTGCTGCTTCTGAGCCTGAACACTGCACCTAGATAATCTTGATATGGATTTGATATGGATCTAATATTCCTCTCCAATCCACGTCGAATGTGCCCGAAGGTGACCTTCTTGGGGGGTGTACGGCGAGAAACCTTGCTCGTGACCTGGTGACTGGCTATGTAGAAGAAGTAGAACCTATCGTCTTCTGCCACGGCTTCATCATCTGTGTCCGGATCACTGACCTGATAACTCATGGGTGATATAATGATGGCTGTGATGATGTACCTATCCCGAGAGATAGGAGCCCAACAAATAATAAGTCTTGTCTAGATCTACAACAAAAATTCTCAATCATGAGATGAGATGAGGCACCTCTCTCTAGATAGTGTGGCCAGATATGTGTGTGTGTGTCCTTACTATCTACTCATAGTGCACAGTGTGCGCATGTAAAGGGCGATCTTGTTTGTTCTTTTCTGAGAAGATCACTCATTCAAAATTTAGACTCATTCAAATTTTAATAGGGTAAGTGAATTTTCTTTTGTGATTTGTATAGTGATTACAAACTAGAAAGAATATGTGCTGAATAATATAAGTACATATATATATATATCACCGGTTTGTTTTTACATAGGCCTAAATTTTGGCGCCAAAAATCATCTCTTACTAAATCCTACGTAGAGTTTAAAGTGTTACTATTTCCGTTCTCCGGAACCTTGCAGAGGCGCGCAATTCGCTCAACTGCCATCTGCGGGGGCGGGGCCAATGGCGGAGTCTGGTGCAAACCTCTCTCTACCTAAGAGAGAGCCCGAAGAGGAGATAACACAATTCCCTTCTCCCGAACCTTTGCAGAGGTGGGCACTCATGCATGACACTGCCATCGAGACCCCTGCCGGGGTGGGGCCAATGGCGGAGTCTGGTGCAAACCTACCTACTAGCCGGAAGAGGAGATAACACAACTCTGCCAAGGACCGGGCCGGTCACTTCCATCGCGGACAAAGAGGAGCAAAAGTCTGGTGCAAACCTAGCCGGAAGAGGAGATAACACAACTCAGGAGTCTGGTGCAACCACTCTCTAGAGAGCCAGAAGAGGAGATAACACAATTCCGTTCTCCCGAACCTTTTGCACCTCCGGAGTCTGGTGCAAACCTACCTACTAGTCGGAAGAAGAGATAACACAACTCTGCCGAGGACCCGGCTGGTCACTTCCATCGCGGACAAAGAGGAGCAAAAGTCTGGTGCAAACCTAGCCGGANACTAGTCGGAAGAAGAGATAACACAACTCTGCCGAGGACCCGGCTGGTCACTTCCATCGCGGACAAAGAGGAGCAAAAGTCTGGTGCAAACCTAGCCGGAAGAAGAGATACCACAACTCTGTGGAGGACCCGACTGGTCAATTCCTCATGGTGGACCCTTGGGGCGCTCGTCACCCATAGCTACCCGTCGCGGAAGAAGAAATCCAGGGATGCCTGCAAACAAAATTCTCTGAATGTGCCAGACTCGATAGGTGGAGACTTTGAGGGTAAGACCGCCAGTTCGCCTTTGGTCCAAGGACCTGCGAAACAACAGAGTCGAAACCAGGACAGTCAGGCACATGATGAGGGAACTTTGCCTGCTCGCTTCTCCGGAACCATTGCAGAGGTGCGCACTCTCTCATGACACTACCCGGGTCGAAGACGAAGCGGAGCAAGAATGTCACCCATAGCGCTGCCGAAGAAGAAACACAGGGCGAAGAGGATGCCATGGAGGAGGAGACAGGATCCAGAAAGGTGTTGAATCTCCCGTCTCTAGTGTCGGAGCAAGATGCTGATGATACACCGTGCCTGCTTTATGCCGTGGGCAACTTACGAAGAGAAAGAGGACGGGGCAATGCTTCAGATTCAGACCAAGTGGCCCACAGGTAGAATATCTATTTTTGCAGGATGCTACCATGCATCCCGCATCACATTATGCCACTGGTGCCCATCGCTGTTGGCTCTTCATGTTTCACGAACGAGACTGACCACAAAAAAAATTCTTGTGCGGATCCACCCATCCTGCATCCATCTTTTTTTGTTTCTTATTCTGCACCATCTTCATATGAGTGCTAACTTCCCCTCGCACTTCACTGGTGCCCATCGCTGTCGGCTCTTCTAGTTTCACTACCTAGAGTGCAAACTTGTCCCCACACTACAATGCTGCTGGTGCCCATCGCTGTCGGCTCTTCTTGATTCAAGTACCAGATTAAAGTCACCCCGTCTCACTATCTCTAACCCTCGAGATCAACAACTTCAGTCGTCCTGGCTCGCTTTCGATGCGATTCGTTGAGGCGAGTCTGCAGTGATTCCGGGGACCCATCGTAGTCCAATCCCCTCTTGTCAAGTTCCCTCCTCATCCAATCGACACTATGCCCCTTATCAACGAACCTTCGTGCGCTGCCTATCACCTTTGACATTTCCATAGCCACATCTTTGTGTAACTCTGTGGGTAATTTGTCCCACAACTCGTCTACCCTTGCGACAACATATTTCAGAGTCATCTCCTTCAGAGAGTAGCAACACTTCGTATGTGCAAAGTCCAGATAACTGATGGCATTCTTCCCGTCCAATGCCAGGTTTTTGACCAACACTGCTTCCACGGCCATCTTCAAACTACCAACTCCAAAAAAATCCGCTGTCGCGATAATTTCCTTTCCCTTGTCCAACACCAGAGGAACTACTCCCCTCCCTGGCTCGAGATGATTCAGGTCGGAGCCATAGGCCCAGCGAAGAAGAAGCTTGAAATTGTCTGGTGAAGTAGTTTCGATAACAAGAGGTTTCTCGCTTGTGCTTGAGTGAGGGATCATGTCCTTATTGAACTCGTTGTTGGCGTGGAGGATAGCTTTATGCACAGGAAAGACAGTGTCCCCCACCTTGAACCATCCATCAGCAAGCTCGCCACTAATAAATAGATTCAGCATGTTAGCATTGAATTGGTTCTCCGGACGAAAGGGCTCGTCGATATCACTCCGCGCATATTGAAGCACCAAATCAATTTTCATCACCCCATTGTGGAGTTGCAACAGCGACGTAGGGAATGGAAATTTCTTTGTTTTGTGTGCACAAAAGGTGAGCGAGGAAAATCTGTCATCTGCAAAAATTTCCTTCACACATCGCTGCCCCGGACTGTCCGCAACACCCCGCCCATTGCCTCGAACAATCATTAGAACTTCCGCCTCCACGGGTCTATCAGACACACACCTGATCAATAGGTGAAATTTCTTAGGGTCTCCCTCGTATGGTTCTACGCCAAGCTCCATTCTATTCCCAGTATTGCGATCGATTGCATCCTTTGTTGCCCTCCCACTGACTCTAAGTCCCTCCTCCTCCTCATTCAAAAATCCATCGATGGCGTTTCTAAACTCGAAGCAGAGCACTGCCGGGGGTTTCAACATGGTAAGGAAGTTGTATGTTGAATCCGCGCTGGGAGTTGATGAGGTGCCGCAGCCAGAGCCGGCGGCACACTAGTGATGGCACCGTTGGCGAAGCGGGGCAACAGTTACCGGAGGGCCGGCACGGCGATGGGCAGTGCTGGCAACTGGTGGTCCAGAGCGGGCGGCTGTGTTGGCTGCACTGGTGAACGGTGCAGTGGGGGCGCCACGTTCAGGGGCAACATAACAGTCAGCACAGATCCAGTCCCCGCATAGAATATTGCATCAGCGTGGGCCACCATCACCATCACATCCGTGCAGGGGCACAGCTTCGGAAGAGGGTGGTGGGTGCAGTGTGGTGCGGTGGGGCGATGGGTGATGTGGATGAGCATGCCATCTGTTGTGTTTGTTTGATGTTCACCACGAAGGGGGAATCCACAACGGAATCAGTACAATTTGCTGATCCTTGTCCTGATAATTTTGGCGGGATTTTCAGTACAAAGGCATACCAGTTCCACCAGTACAATTTGGTGTGTTACCATTTGAATACTCCGGAATTTTTGAATGCACAGAAGAACTGTAGGTACTCGAAGGTACTCTCCCTATCTAGTATGTCCTCTAGAGAGGTAGTAATGGCAAATATATGTAGAAGATACCCTCTCTAGGTATCTACAGACATCATACTTTGAGTGGGTACCTCTGATATCATTTTGAATTATTCTTTACTCAATGTAACTGTCAAGAAAACGCTGGTACTGTGAAGTAAATACACTGGTGGAAGGCGCCGGCCGTCCCTTCAGTGTATCACAACTGCAGTCCAATACATCCCAGTCATGGTAGACCAGGGTGAAACTCTCCTGGTAGATACCCTCCTTCGTGTATGGAAGCATTAGGGCAAAATCGCCCACCAGTTCTTTGAACTCTTCCTTTTTGACAGTTTTTACGTCAACATCAGACGAACCCACCATATGCGCCATCTTGAAGCTACAGAATTGAACACCCATCTCCTCCACGAATCTAGTCGTCGGCTGACAGACCAGCGTGATGTAGCTGACTTCTCCCTCAGATTCGGCGTTAAACGCGACATAAAAGTGCCGATCATTTTTCTTTGACGCAGCACAGCTGATCGGTTGGCCGCGCGCAATTCGGTCCGTTATTGTTACCAATTCTTGAAACTTGAAGTACCCCTTGAACCAGTCACGACTTTTTCGATCTGCGCGATCGACACCATCGAAGGCGTCACGCAGCCATTCCATGCCAAGAAGCTTGTGGAGGAGTCTCATCTTGGTTTCTCTGTACTGCTGGTCCCTTCTCATTGATACCAGGACCCTCTTGACATTGCCAAGCTGTTGCTCATGGCGGCCCTCCCTTTGGATAAAAGGATGTTAGCATGAGACAAAGTGAGTCGGTGATGCGATGGCAGTGTCATGACTCTCTGAATTTGTCAAAGATTCACGCGCCTCTATTGACTCACCATATCAAATGCAGTTGCCCCAAGTATTCTACCTGAGCGGCCATGTTAGCCATGAAGCTAAGCCAATTTCCCCTCAACCAGCACATGTTCTCCACCTTGTCAACACCGCCCCATTCCTCTGGAGCCTCATCGTCGGCAGTGTCGTCGTCATCACTCAAAAAGGTTTCATAAACCAATTGCACGAGGGCGTCCTTCACATTCACCTCATCCAGTTTGAGTCTGAGGTCTGCCCCCTTCTCCGGCTCTGCTTCGATCAGTTTCTTAGCCGCTTCCCTGAGTGCTGCCATTTTGGGCTTCAGAAGTCGGGTGATGAGGACATCCTTGGCGAGATCTCCGCCAATGTTACGAGTTCCCATTTTTTCAGCTATCTTCCGAATGGTAGCAACTGAACGTGTGTCCACGAATCGAGGTTGTTTGTTGCCACCATTATTCGACTTCTTCGCCGAACCACTGCCCCCGCTCTTTTTCATACTCAGCTTCCCGTGGCATTTGTGAAGGTAATGGGCGGCAGACATGAAAAGCTTCATGTGATTCTCGAGCACCGCAGGTTCAACCTCTTCTTTGGACATTAGAAGAGACACATACGCCTGGAAGGAGTTGATGAAACACTTGAGGAAGTCTACCGTGATCTTTGCCTCCTCACTTTTTCCCAACGGATTCGTCAGGAGAAACTGGCCGTATAGGTAGGACATGAGCCTCATGAAACTCATGCTGTTCTCCCCAACCCATGCCGCTTTCGGAAGTATTTTCACTTTGCAGTAGTCCAATCGGAACGATGCCACATCTGTCAATGTCTGGTTTGCAAAAATGATGAAGGATGCCAGCTTTCCATACTTTTTGAACACGCTGTGGACTATCTCCATCACATCAGGTATCATGCCATGGGCCAGACCGTGCATTGGCACATCTGGGAATCGGAATCTTTCCCAACATTCCACAGTTCGGAGGAATTGTGGCACTGCTTCGCTTGCACTGGCCACCAAGGACTCGCTTGTGGGGCGCGCATCGGATTCCTTGTCGGATTGCTTGGCTTTGGATGCCTTCTCGTATATCAGATGCGCCGTTGAGGGCTTGATGTTGCACGTTCTGAAGTATTCTTTGATGTTCGGCCACGTCCAGTTGCCGAGCCGAACTCCGTAGTATCCGCTTTTGATCGCCTGCAAAACGAATTTTCTGCCGAGCTTGACTGGCGGCAGGCCATCCATACCAGCTTTTCTCTCCGCCGGCATTTCCTCTGGGGCATCTGCTGGGTATGTCCTCGGGTATTGTTTCCCCGGAGTGTCGCTATTCTGAAGATGCAGTGTCTGGCCTGAAATTGACTGTATCGGATCTGTCTTGAGACTCCAGTTACAGCATTTGTTGCACGGACGTGCATCGGCCTCCCCTCCTCCAATCATACTCAATATCAAGGATTTGTAGCATCGCTTGCACGCTGGAAAGAACTCTTGCGAAACATTGACAGCCCATCCTGTGATCCTCCCGTAATACCCCTCTTTCATGGTGTGAGTGATGGCCTGCCGCTCAGGCCGGTCTGCGCTCCAGCACAGAATCCCCAGGGCAACGCGCTCGATTTTGTTGGTATTGAGGAATGAATCGCTCCAGAAGATCATCCAACCAATCTTGGTTTGCTTCCTCTTCTTTTCGTCTACATCTGCTTCTTCCATTCTTTTGTTGACTTCTTCCACTAACTGCTTCACTGCTAGGGTGCCATTCAAACCCTCTGTGTTCACCGTGCCGTCACCCTGGCAAGGAAAGTTGTATGTCGCTCCGTGTCCAGCGTATATAAGAAAGACCTCTTTCAGGTTCACGCATGCGTGTTTCGCAACTTCATACACCCTCGGCGCTGGGAAATTGGAGAGAATGGAGTTGGGGCCCACCGTAAAATATCTCCTCAGGTCGTTTGTATTCATAGGGACGGGGGACTTATCGTTCTCTTTGTAGGTACATGCGACATTGTAGTACCTCCACCACGACTCGTTGTACCTGCAAAACCTTTCGCATAAATCGCCCTTCATTTGCACCACCAGATCAAACAGCCTGTACCCAAGGTCGATCTCCTCTGGGGTAGCCTTGGCGCTCATATCGTCCCTGTTACCGGCGAAGGAACGACCGACTAGACCCCGGAAACCGCCTGCGAATTTCTTTATTGCGTCCAGCAGGGCATTCGTGAGCTGGCCCTCGCCATTGGGATCTATACACGTAGCGCCCTTGGCTCTATCCTTTTCGGCCTTTTCGGCCTCACGTCGACAAAGGTACTTTTGGTGGAAATACAACTGATTCTGGCACTTGCTCTCGCGCCCCTCCTTTTGCTTCTTCTTCTCAATATCGGTCCTGAAATCATACATTGCAAAGTCGTCGTGGCCATATTCACGGTCGTATTCAGTGAACGGTGGAGGGGAAGAATCATAGTATTCTAGATCATCATCGCCACTGCCACTGCCACTGCCCGGATGGTTGTTGTTAAGATTGAGTTCCTGAAACGGTGCCATATATGCCTCTCCATCATCCTGCTCCTCCTGCCGCTCTGCAAGAAACTGTTGTCTTAGGAAAGCCTTGAGGATGCCCATGTTGTCCTCGGCTCCAGCGGCACCATCGTCCGATTCTTCATCGGAGTCGTCGCCGATGCTCTTTATACCAGGAGCTTCGCACATTCCGTCACCGTCCACTGAGGCAGTGATGTCCTGAAGAGTATCCGTCGGGTTAGTCCCGTCTTCCGCGGGATCGCAATCCATTGATGCACTGTCGCCACCTCCCTCTTCGCACATTCCGTCACCGTCCACTGAGGCAGTGATGTCCTGAAGAGTATCCGTCGGGTTAGTCCCGTCTTCCGCGGGATCGCAATCCATTGATGCACTGTCGCCACCTCCCTCCTGAGAAGTATCCGCTTCCGCGGGTCCACGAGAATCGTCCTCCGAGGGGCCGTCTTCAGAGACCAACTTTTCCTTGTGATATTTTGACACGTGATATTTAACCACTGAAAATAACGAGTTTCCCCTTCGAGTCTGACTCTTGTCTTTGGCGACCGCTGAGGATTTTCTGTGCTCGCAGTGGACGCACTGGAACACCTCTGCATCGCAATCGGGATTGGGGCAGTGGACTGTCGCCACCGAGTCCTCCGCGGACGTGCCTGACTTTACTGCAATGTCATCCCATAGCTTTTGATCGCGCTCACTTTTATTTTCATCGTCTAGTCTGCATTTGTAGTTACACGCGGCACATTCGAACTCTGACGGGCCGGAATTGTCACCATCATCGCCCAATCTTGGCCTTTTGCTTTGACTGTTACAATGATGTGTCTGGGCAACCCTCTCGGCACTCCACTTCTTATCTTTCACCTCTAGTTTCGTACTCCACCATTGTTCTCCACAGTCGCAGCAACGCCAGTGGCTTTTGTTGCAACCCGGGCAGAGGATTTCAACTAATCCACTGTTTTGCGTGATTGTACTCCACATAGCTTGACATTTGGGGAGGATGGATCCAGGTCCCTTATAGGTGACGGAGCCAGGTTCCTTGTAGGTGCTCTCGTGATCACAAAATCCACATTTGAATTTGAAGTTCGGTTCTGATTCTGATTCGTCTGCTTCTGGTTCGTTTCCCTGATACCCGAGCTCTTCGTCAACGGCGGAGGCGGAGGGGTTGCCGTCTTCAGGTTCCGCTCTCTTTCCGGTGAGGGTAACGACGACGGCTGCGGTGACTAGACAGCCCGAGAGAACCGCAGCAGCAATTCTGTCTACTTCAGATATCGGATCATTCTCTTCCGCTGGACCTGAAACATCGACTTCATACGCCGTATCATTATCTTCCAGTCGACTTGCAACTGCGGACTGAAGCAATACAAAGACGAGTATTAATCCCATAAGAGACTTTGCTCCCAACGTATTGATGATCGCAATTGTCGCCAATATGTATCCGATGATGGCAGGTGCGGCCGTAATGAAAGGCGGTGGTGAACAGGCAATCGTGGCGGTGATGGCGGCAATGAAAAACATTTTGACGGCGGGACCATCATTATTTTTCTCCGAGCAGATACTATCGTTGCTGGCACTGGCGTTGTCCTTGCGCCGTCGCCTCCTACTCATCTTTGCAAACCTGGCAGTTCCAGGGCACTGGTACTTGTGACGGATCGCCCATGGTATGCGATTATCCGACAACTGAGTCTTGCGATCTCGGCTGCGGCGGCGACGATGGCGGCACCTAATCAACGCCCGGAGGCGGCGATGCCGCAGACGAAGGCGGCGGTGGTGGCTACGACTCTTCATCTCCACCAGGAGATATCAGGGTACCTCTATAAAGGTACTCCCTCCTCCACACCTCTTCCAAAAAGTGAATAAGGGAGCTAGCAATCTGGGAGATGTTGGATTTAAGACAATTCCGGAGTTACAAAATAGTAACGGAGCAGAGAGGCGCCAAAAAAAGAAACAGAGAGAGAGAGAGAGAGTGGCCTGTGGCCTGTGGCGGGAAAACAAAACTAAAAATGAGCTGATTCCTCTGTTGATGAA
>JALLOV010002784.1:0-10945 GCA_036939655.1 Thalassiosira allenii | reverse complement strand
CCGAGGGCGGAATTGAGCAGGTTGACGTTCTCGTTGACCATGAGGAGAAGGAGTGCGAGGAAGTGTGCACTGCTGTCCGTAAGTCCGGTACATCTTGTGCCGTTCTTTCGAAGAAGAACCTTGCTTTGTTGTGCAAGGTAGCCCGATTCCATCGGGACATCGGCCGTGGTATTTCCTGGCTTGATGTGTCCAAGGACTGGATATACAGTTTCGAAGACCTCTTTAAGTTGCAGGTGAACTATTCTACGCCCGATGTTACCTTCCGCAAGTTCGACAAGAAGGACTTGACTGACCCACGGAAGGTGAAGGAGGAGATCTGGGCGTGTCTCGCCCAGTATCGCAATGATGATGGCGTTTGCATGCTTTATACTGTTCGTGAACATCTGATCCCCAAACAGTCTGAGACTTTTGGACATGCTGACACCATCTATGAGTCCCTTGATGAAGAGCTGTGGCTTAGGTACCCGATCCTCGAGGGGGACGATGCCTTTGACCACACCAAGACTCCAGCACAGGTGAAAGTCCTGGAGAAGAATGGCCCATTCACGCCTATTTACAGGCGCAACCGCACCTGGCTGTACCACAAGGTCAAGTGCTGGTTTGGTGACACTGACCTCTGGAACCATGCTGCTGGCCATAAGGCTGGTGAAGATGGTCGTGGTGCCTTGTTTGGCATCATTGAGTTCATGTTTGGTCATGAGTACTCCAAGTCTTTGGCTACCAAGACCATTGATCTCATGGAGAAAATGTATTACTCTGGCCAGTCTGCCAATTATGATTTTAATATGCATGTGACCAAATTTGCTGGGCATGTTGCTGTCTTGAAAACCCTTGAGGAGGAGGGGACCTACCGTGGCATGGATGGCGATAAGATCAATGATTACTTCATGGCCACGATCAAGGCCCCATTCTTTGAAGCCTCCAAGAATACTGTCTATGACAGTCAAGCCATGAGGAATGATTGGACCCTCGCTGCCAAGCACATGAAGACCTACCTGGAGTCTGACCCGAGCTACAGGAACTCCTCTATCACCCGTGGTGGTGGTGGTAGGGGTGCTGGTGGTGGAGGACGCAGGGCCATTGCTGAAGCCAAGTCCATCCGTGGTGGTGGAGGCGGCGGACGTGGTGGTGACCACAAGAAGGGTGGCAAGACCAACTTCACTGATGCAGAGTTGGACAGGGCCATGGCCAAGATTCGCCAGGAGAACAATCTGGCCAAGGATGATAAGAACTTTTTCATTCCTGACCCTGTCTATATTGCTTACACCCCTGTTCAGAAGGCAGCTATCTTCAGGGCTCGTGGCGGCAAGTCTCGCAAGCGTGGCCGTGATGACAAGAATGATGAAGAGGCTAGCCAACTGACCACTACCTCTGCTGTGTCTGCTCTGTCCACCAAGCTTGACACCATGGCTGATAGTGTGGCTAGGTTGGCCCAGTTGGCCATTGCCCAGACCAAGCCACGTCGCGAGAGTTTCAGCGAGTACGAGGAGGAATCTAATGATGATGACACCCTCTTCCCTGACTCTGACCAGGAGGAGGAGCTCGCCAAGAAGAGGCGCAAGAAGGGCAAGTCCAATAGGAACCACCCTGCTCTTCTGAATGACTACCCCGCCATGGGACGCCAGACTGGCGGCGGGCGTAGGAACTGACGGTGGCCGTCGGCCAGTGCCCTTGATGCTGGTCCGGCGAGCCCTTCACCCATTGTTTGTAATTCTCTGACCTCTATTCGGGTGATTGGCAGTGACAGGAATGCTAGGCACATGTGTGGGATTAGGCTGAGTAACTCTAAGGAGTCGACTCTTGAAACTGATTCTCATGCTGACACATGTTGTATTGGGCGTGTGGCTTTGATCATACGTGACCACAATAGACCTGTTACTGTGCTTGGATATGACCCTACTTTGGGGGCCAAGCAATTTAAGATTGTCTCTGCTGTCCTGGGGTACCATGATGATTTGACTGGCCTGCGGTACCACCTGGTTGTCCATCAAGCGATACATATCCCTCATTTGGATCATCACTTGCTCTGTCCCATGCAATGTCGGGTAAATGGTGTTGAAGTAGATGAATGTCCCAAGCATCTCTCCAAGGCCCCTACTGTCAAAACCCATGCAATTGTTGCGCCCGTTGATGATGGGAACGGGGAGCTGATTTTACCACTCAAGCTCAAGCATGTGACGTCCTACCTCAGTGTTTATTTGCCAACTGAAGAAGAATGGGAATCCCATAGTCATCCTCGCATTGAATTGACCAGTGAGCACATGACTTGGGACCCGGCTACAAATCACTACCAGGAAGAGGAGGAGCGTATGACAGATTGTCATGGGGATCTAGTCCGTGTTGACAGCGGTTCTACTTTTGTGGTTAATTCCCTGACATCTTTGACGCCAATGGCTGACTTTACTCATGATTATAACTTCGGATCTGTGCTCCAGTCCAAGGTTCGTGTAAGTTCAGTTGGGACTGGCCCAGGGCGCGTGGAGTCCAAGCAGATGAAGGCGGTGGACGCACCAACCCTCTCTCGCCGCTGGATGATCCCTCATGAAAGAGCAAAGAATACTGTCAAATTGACCACTCAGCGTGGGATTAGGCACGTGACTAGGGGTAATATCACGCGACGCTTCCCTACCAATGACAGGATGCTGAGATACCCCAGATTGCCTCATACCATGTTCACTGACACACTTTTGGCTGGACAGAAGTCTAGTCGTGGTAACAAGTGCAGCCAAGTGTTTGCTACTAGTTATGGCTTCTCTCGCAATTATGGCATGAAGACCAAAGGCCAAGCTCATGAAGCTTTGTCTGTGTTCCTCAAGAATGAGGGTGTGCCTCCAGTGATGGTAATGGATGGCTCCAAGGAGCAGCTCTTGGGTGAATTCAGTCGGAAGCTGAAGGAAGCTGATTGTCACAAGAGCCAGATAGAGCCTTATTCTCCTTGGATGAATGCGTGTGAGACTCAGATTCGTGAGCTGAAGCGCGGATCCACGCGCAAGATGTTGAAGAGTGGCTGTCCCAAATGTCTCTGGGATTATTCGCTTGAGTTGGAAGCTCTTATCCGCTCAGCGACTTGCCATGATCTTTATGACCTTGATGGACAGACTCCCCATGCCAAGTTGTTTGGAGAGCCTGCTGATATCAGTGCAATTTGTGAATTTGCCTGGTATGATTGGATCATGTTTTATGATTCCCCTGACCACACTTTTCCTGATTTGAAGTTTGAGCTAGGTCGCTGGCTTGGACCTGCCCGTGATGTTGGCTCTGCTCTCACTTATCACATCTTGAAACCCAATGGTGAAGTCATTCCAAGATCTACAGTTCGACACTTGACTGAAGAGGAGATGGCTGATCCAGTCATGATTGATAGAATGAAATCTTTTGATGCCAATATTGAAGAGGCTCTGGGTAATGCCTGTGTGGAATCTGATTTCCCAACTGAGTCTCTCACCCCTGTCTTTGATTATTATGATGATAATGATGGCGGCGGACTGAAACCTGTCGACGAGGATGGGCTTGAGGGTTCACCCGACGACGACGAGATTCCAACGCCAGAGGCAGGGGACCAGTATGTTGGTGCCAAGGTTATGCTCCCTCACGGCGGCAGCCTTGCGAGGGGACGTGTAGTGCGGCGCAAGCGTGACCGTGAGGGTAATCCGAGCGGGCGTGCCAGTACTAACCCCATGCTTGACACTCGTACTTATGAAGTCGAATTCGATGATGGTGATGTCTCAGAACTGACAGCCAACAAGATTGCTGAGTCCATGTACGCCATGTGCGACGAGGATGGCAACCATGTCTTGATATTTGATGAGATCTGTGACTTTCGTCGCTCAACTACTGCTTTGCAAAAGGATGAGCAGTTGTTCCTTGATTCCAGGGGACGACAACAGGTCTTGAAAACCACCAAGGGCTGGCAACTCT
Organism: Thalassiosira allenii; assembly: GCA_036939655.1. Taxonomy (NCBI): domain Eukaryota; phylum Bacillariophyta; class Thalassiosirophyceae; order Thalassiosirales; family Thalassiosiraceae; genus Thalassiosira; species Thalassiosira allenii. Next base: position 7,027 of record JALLOV010002784.1, on the reverse strand, counting down.
GTGTGCAGTGGAAGGATGGATCCACATCTTGGGAGAAGCTAGCTGACTTGAAAGAGTGCTATCCTGTCCAGGTAGCAGAGTGGGCTATTGCCTCTCAACTTGATGATGAGCCTGCATTTAATTGGTGGGTTCACAGTGTCTTGAAGAAGCGTGATCGAATTATTTCTCTTGTCCAGAAGCGCCAGACCAGGTACCTGAAAAGGAAGACCAAGTTTGGCATTGAGCTACCCAAGACTGTCCAGCAAGCTTTGGAGTTGGATAGGAAGAATGGCAACACTCTTTGGGCTGATGCTATCGCCAAGGAGATGAAGAATGTCCGAATCGCCTTCAAGATCACTGACGAGAGCGAGATCCCCAAGAATGTGTACCAGAAGATCAACTGCCACATGGTGTTTGACGTCAAGATGGAAGATTTTCGCCGCAAAGCTCGTATGGTTGCTGGCGGACACATGACTGAAGCACCTAAGTGCATGACCTATTCGAGTGTTGTTGCTCGTGACACTGTTCGCATTGCGCTTACTATTGCATCTCTGAATGGCCTGGAAGTGAAAGCAGGTGACATAATGAATGCTTATGTTACAGCGCCTTGTGAGGAGAAAGTCTGGACTGTTCTAGGCGATGAGTTTGGAGCAGACGCTGGTAAAGCAGCAATTATTGTTCGTGCCTTATATGGATTGAAGAGCTCCGGCGCTAGCTTTCGCAAGCACCTGGCGTCGTGCATGCGAGCTCTGAAATATGAGCCATGCAAAGCTGATCTTGATCTCTGGATGAAACCTGAGGTGGATCCAGATGATGGGCATGAATATTGGAGCTATGTATTGATTTATGTTGATGATATACTAGTGATCCACCATGACGCGATGGAGCCTTTGGCTCGAATCGGCAAGTATTTCCTGCTGAAACCTGACTCTGTTGGTGACCCTGACATGTATTTGGGCGCCAAGCTTCGCCACAATGTGACTCCTAACGGCGTGACGTGCTGGAGTCTCAGCCCTTCCAAGTACGTTAAGGAGGCATGCAAGAACTGCAGGAAGCATCTGTCTGAGAACTTCGATGGAAGGTTCACGCTGCCAAAGGAGGCAGTCAATCCATTCCCTGTTGGCTTTGAGCCGCAGATTGACGCGTCGCCTGAGCTTGATGAAGACGCGGCATCGTACTATCATTCTCTGATTGGGATTGTGCGATGGATGGTTGAGATTGGTAGAGTTGACATTGCTGTGGAAGTATCTTTACTTTCCTCTCACCTTGCCTTGCCGCGTGAGAATCACATGCATGCATTAGTGCATCTCATGCGCTACCTGGAGCAACATCACAACTCCAGGATGTTCCTAGACCCTACAAGACCTGAGATTGATCGAGACAACTTCAATGATGGAGCCGATTGGAAGGATTTCTACGGCGATATCAAGGAAGCAATTCCACCTGACGCACCTGAACCTCGTGGCCGCTCTGTGGTGACACGTGGGTTGGTTGACTCTGACCATGCCGCCGACAAGGAGACTCGTCGTTCGCGGACTGGTTACATGATCTTTCTTAATTTGGCCATGATTATGTGGTTATCCAAGAAGCAAGCTACTGTGGAAAGCTCTGTTTTTGGATCTGAGTTTGTTGCTATGAAGCATCTTGTTGAAGACCTGCGTGGCTTGAGGTACAAGCTGCGTATGATGGGAGTTCCATTGGAGGGACCCACTTTTGTTTATGGTGATAATATGTCTGTCATCAATAACTCCAGCAAGCCTGAATCAACTTTGAAGAAGAAGAGCAACTCGATTTGCTACCATGCTGTTCGTGAAGCTGTTGCTATGAAAGAGATTGTCGTGGGACATATCAGGACTCATTACAACTTCTCGGATTTGCTGACCAAGACTCTGTCTGGCATTGCTCGGCGACGTTTGGTTCATGGTATTTTGTATGACATTTATGACGATTATTTTGGTAAGAAAGTTTCCTGGAACGAGCAAACCCAAGTCAGAGAGTTCGTGCCTTGAGTTTGAGGGGACTGTGGAAATACGGGTGACTGATTTCCGGTTGTTTTTGTGCGGACTTTTCGGGCGCGTGAGCGTGCGGGATTTACGCGTACTTTTGCTATCGATACATACCTGTTTTTGTGTGCGTTGTGGCACTCTGTGATTGACCTACTGTAAAGTAACACCTGACGAATAGGCTGGGCCCATGACTTCCATGTCTGGGTGACCATGCCGGCTACGGCCAATTAGCCTACCTAATTTGCTCTCCCTCAAGAACATGGGGTGCGGATCCGACTGCTCGTCCAAGGCCTGCAAGAAGGCCTACCTCATCGTCCAGTCCCACCACGACTACTGTCCCGAGGACGCCGTCCCCCAGAACGTCGAGGACGACTTCCACGACTACGACGAGGAGTGCTCGGGGTGCGACATCGTTCGCGTCGCGACGGACGGCGCCCCCATGTGCCCCGAGCCCAACTGCGACGACCAGAGCGGCAACAAGGCGTACGCCGCGATGGTCGACGGGGGGTGCGGCACCAACTGCAATTCGGACGAGTGCCGCGAGAATTACTTCGTCCTGCGCGCCGTGCACGATTTGTGCGATCACGACACGCTCTCCAAGGCGAGCGAGGAGGGGTTGCACGACATGGAGGAGAGCTGCGCGGCCGCCGTTTGCAACCTGAAGGGTAGCGACGGGGATCAGCTCACGTGCGCCGAGACGGAGAGCGGCGCCGCCGCGTTGGGCGCCGTCGGCGCCGCCGCCCTGATCGGGGCCGCGATGATCGTCATCATGGCCTAGACGTGTTATACCACGAAGTGTTGTTTGTTTCATATTCATATTTAGATGTGCAGGGCCGGTCGTTCGTCTGAGTAAGAGGGGGAGGTACCTTTTTCATTTAAGAAAAAAGAGCTAATAAGTTATTATGAATGAGTTTTTCCAGAGAGAGAGTCGGGGTTATCATAGTAATGAATATTGCTTCGATTATCATGATTCTAATAATTGGCGCAGACAATCAGTATACCCAACAGACGAGTATCAGGGCTGGCTGAGGCTTTCCTCTGGCAACCTCATGGAGCACTACAGACAGGCCCAGGATTACAGTTGGCGTCAACCCGATAATGCAACTGTCGGTTTCATTTGGGAAATGCATAGGTGAGACACGTTCCGTTTCGCATTCCTTGCCGCATCAGCCTCTTTCCTCGTCCTCTTACCAACTGATTTTATGTAATCCATAAAAACCGTGTGTGTGTGTGCATCTTATGAAATGCATAGAGGTGAGACACGTCATAAAAATTCCTCGGTGAAGGTACCAAATATTGTTTCTAATAATAATTTCTCTCTTGAATACCGCAAGTAAACTGGTACGCAGATGAGCTGTACAAGACAAGAGTGCTTCCAGAGCCGTCAAGGGAGGTTATTAATAATGTGGCATCAAAATATAGAAGCGAAATGCGTCCGAAGACGTGCTCTTATGTGCGCAGCGAGACGCCAAGAAAACTTGCAAGTTTGCAAGAGCGACTGAAGCAACGGATCCAATCTCTTTCCCCCCAGAACACGTCTGTCTATGGAGGCTTTCATGTCCGGCGAGGCGATTCAGTTAAAGAAAACAGTTGTGACACCTCCCTCGAAGGCTTGCGGGACTACCTCCTCTGCTCCATCAACGGCACCGGGTCGACTGGGCACCATCTCACGCTATTACTATGCAGTGACGAGCAGGATGAAGCCTTCCGCCAGGATGTCGTTCGGCTCGTGAGTGACTTGCCCCATGTCTCCATGCTCGATGCGGATAAGATCACCAATGAGACCATGAACGAGTGGCTGGAGGAGGGACTCCTGCCGCATNGCAACTCCATCAGCACCCAGAGTGAAACTATCACCATGCACAAAATTGATGCCTGCGAGATCTGTCGCTGGGTTCTGACTAGATGATATGAATCTTGAATAATCCGGCTGGCGGCGCCCCTCCCTCTACCTCGGGAAGGATTATGAGCAGCGCAGGCACAGGATGCAACACGGAAGGAGCTTGAATGGAAGAAGAGGAATCGTGAGCAATGTGTGATAGTAGGATGAAGCGTGTGAAACTAAAATAAATGTAAGGCCACTCCCCATCAGGTCGTCTTCCAAGCGCATCTGGCTGCATCCGGCTAATAAGTCCAACTCCAAAGGCGGATCTCTCACTCGAGAACGGCAAGCCAATGAATGCTCACTCCTGATAACACCAAAGAAGCCGCTGCTCTGTCTGCTCAACATCAGAACAGATAGCTGCACGCACCATCATCGCGAGATGATGTGATATGAAATGACCTCAAAAATATATGAGAAGGGCCACTTTCCATCACCGATATCGACTGCGGCCTCTTCTAGCTCCAAGCAGCGTCTCCGCGCCGGAGATGATGAGCTGCTCATCAACACCAACACAGTCGGTGCATGAGTGAGGCTCGGACGCGACCACGCGCACGCCGTCTTCACACAAAATCTGAGCAAGCTCAACTGAACAAAATTTCGATGCCACCATGGTGGCCATGGCCAGAAAAACCGCATCGGCTGTAGTGGACCGAATCGGACCGGAGTTTTTTCTGTTGGCAAGTAGTGCTGCACTGATTGAATATTCCGGCGGCGGATCACTCGGCGTCATGGTGGCGGTAGGGGCGAGTTTTGAGGGTGATGGATTTTGGCCGTGGTTCTCAGATGTTACGATTGTTACAAAATTTCGCTCTTAACAATTTACTCAATAAAAATTATATTTACCGAGTAAAAGAAACAAGTTACCAACCAAATAGAAAATTTACCCAGTAGCCCAAATAATGTATGGTAAATGAACCTGGGTTTCAGATGTCCATGCTCGATGCGGATAAGATCACCAATGAGACCATGAACGAGTGGCTGGAGGAGGGAATCCTGCTGAGCTACCATAGGAAAGGTGGAAGGTAACGATAATGAAGAGTTGAAGTCGTATTGAAATTGTGAGCCTAGGTATGTTTATTGAGTACAGTTAGAGGAAGCAAGCGACGAGCTTGCGGAGGTCTTTTGTGCTCGTTGGGGATCAGGCAACGTGCACCGACACGTCATCAAAATAGGCGATAGGAAACCGCCACCTTTCTGTGAATAAGAAAGAAGCGAGGCACATGACCGTGCCCGCGTGCGAATGCTTCCCGATCTAGAACTAATTTAGATCTGGGCATTGCACCTGCCGCATCCCTTGGCAAACAATTACTATCAGTTTGAACTGATGAGCATTCTTCGTGGCGCAGGAAAGTCTAGCCTGGCTTCAGTTAGTCTGAAATTCGATCGATCTGGTTGCCCAGTATGCACACCTTTAGTGAAAACTCATCCCTCAGTCTGGGTGTTGTAAGTTAATTTCAAGAAGGAATCTTGGTGTTGTACACTTCGCTTTGAGGTCTGTGGCAACTGTCCTCTTCGCCCAAAAATGAGCGTACAGGCGTGGCCTGTGTGTCCTCTTTTCCCAAATGAGCAATCAAGCTTCTCGTCTACAGTGCAGCCCTATTCAGTTCATGCCTCCATCTATTCTATTGAAGTTGTTGAGAAATAAAACCAACCCAGCTTAACACATACCATATTAGTCACAAATCTTCAAACAGATAGCACTTGCCTTTCGCCCTTGTAGATCAGCGCAGCAATCGAGTTGATATTGACAACAACTATGAAATTTTCTAGTACCTAACTCAGGCAATGAAACAAGATACTTGGAGGACAAGCTCATGGAAACTTCCAATCGAAGTCAAGTTCACATCGCCGACATTAAGGATACGCTGCAAAAGAAAGTAGAGACGCGAAGAGTATGTCGTTCGAGGCTATCCTACGCTCAAGTATGGCGATCCATCTGACGTATGTTTACCAAGACAAGCACAGGAAGTAGTAGGTACCTTCCGAGTTCAGAGATTGCACGGCTTCATTCAGACCAAGAGAGAGGCAAATCAACTCACTTACACACATGTATTTAGGAATTAGTCCAAAAGTGAGCGGGAAATCCAACGTGATCCCCAATCACCAATCACCAATCTTCACCAATCACCAAGATCCAGCCAAGATCAGGATCAAGCTGGGAGGCTGGGATAGGCCTGTGGTCTTAGTGGGCGCGTGGGCGCGCCCACCTACGGCAGCATCGGCCTCGGGGCTCAACATCGTTCCCGCCAAAATGAAAAACCTTAAGATTAACCCGTCATTCCCGTAACTTTATCGTATTCGTCTATATTCACGCGTATTCCCGCACTTTCCATCACTCGTGGGAGGACGTTTACTTGATGACGAAGACGATGGCCGTCGTCGGCGCCGCCGCGCTTCTGCTGCACAATAATTCAAATGAATTGGAACCAATTCAAATGGCCACGATGGAACAATATGAATTGCTCAATCGAGAAATTGAAAGAAATAAAGTCATGTTCAAAAGATGGCGCGGGGAACTGCCATCGAATTCGAATGCGGCCGTAGAATCCTACACAATCATGGTATGTTTGCTCCTCCTCATCGATCAATTCAAAAGATGGCGCGGCAATTTCGACGTCGACTCCGATGAATCGTCGTAGAATTCTACGCAGATCTGGTATGGTTGCACATCAACCAAACATCAACTCGCCTCCTGGTCAATGAATTGCCGCTTCATTTCATGTTCATTTTTGCCGATCTTCAAAGCTCATAATTTTCTCTTCGTCACTTCCATCACATCGAATAGTCAAGCGCCCAAGAACTTCTCCAACACCATCATGCCGAACAGCGCGAAGGTCGACGCCGTGGACCAAGCGGCCCGTCTCATCGCTGCCGGCCACGATCCTACAACGCATCCTTGCATCGATCCCGCCGTCGTACCCGCTGCTCTTGAAGCTCTTCAGGCCCAAGCCTCCGCCCCGCCAGAACCCGGCTCCGTTCCGCCCGAACACGAGGTCGTCGATATCACTTCAGACTCCGACGACGATTCCGACGATGACGTCGAGATGTCCGAGGTATCCGTGTCCAAGCCGGTGGTAGCCGCTGCCAATGTTGTCGCCAAGCCTACGGGGACGAGCAAGACATCCTCTACGGCGGTATCTGATAGCAACAAAAAGAA
>JALLOV010002442.1:0-12558 GCA_036939655.1 Thalassiosira allenii | reverse complement strand
CAGCGTTGATATCCTTGTGGGCCTTCCTCTTGATCGCTCTGTTATGCCTGAGGGTCTCCTGCCAGCACATCTCCTTGGCGACGAATATCAGGAGGCCGTATGCGATGTTGCTTGGATGCACCTTGGATAAGATTTCTTGGACGCCTTGCTCGTCTTGTCCTTGAGGGCCGTCTCCAGCTCATTCATGTCCGCACTGATACGCCAACAGTACTGTGGACAAACCTGCAGAAGTCCGTCCCTTCCATGAAGTTATCCCTGATAACTTGTGCGGTAATACCCCGGATTGACTCCTTCGATCCGACAAACTCTTCAAGTCCGTGGTCGAATATCTTCCCCTCGGCTGTAGAACGAAGGAACAAATATGCAGTTGTTCAGTCTACGAGGCCTATGAATGACAAAGCGAGTCATGCCGTTTGCTGTTGTTACCTTCGACCAAGCGTCCTAACTTCTTAACAGTGGCATTCCTCCACACGTGCATCATCAATTTTACCGAAGGCAGCCAATACTCGTACCAAACAAACTGCGGCGGATAACCATTGGGCAATGTTTGCCCATTTGCACACATCTTGGCCATGGTACGCGTGCAGGGGTGTCTCTTAGACTTTATCTCGAACCTCATCCAACCCGCCTGCATGCACCTATTACATCCACAGATAATACATTTCCACCAGAAAAAATCGGTCGGAACCTCTCGTACACCGGCTTTGTCATTAATTTTGATAGGTCCTTCATCTGAAAGGCTGCTATGTCCGTTACGGCGTCCATACAGACCCGTCCATCAATGTCCGTAGGTAGCACCTCAATGTCCAAGACAAGGACCGATTAGCGTACATTAAGTACGTAAATCGCCCATCAATGTCCCTCCTTTTTGTACATAGAAAACTCAATGTCCGGTATTACGCACATTACAAAAGTCCGTATTTGTGTCGGACGAACCTGTATGTCCGTTTCTGAGATCCATTGCAAGTCTTCTTTCTTCATACATCAATGTCCCAACTATGAACAAACATTCATTGTTGTACCTAAACAAATACCAATGGTTCATATTGCACATCCTTTAAAGTTCGAATTCTGACATCTTTCAATCTATGCTATTTTGATACATTGACTTTTGACCTGTTACATACATTTGTTATTCCCATGGTACCTATTACTACCCCCCTCCTAAAACTCCCGCACAATCTCCAGCATATTAGACCCCAAGGCCACCGTTATTACCACCAAGTGGAGGCAAGGGAGGGACATCATCATCATCATCATCCATAAGGAGATCTGCCTCGGTGACCTCCTCCGTTTCCACCTCTTCGACGGGGGACCTCTTGCGCTTGTAGGACTTCTTGTAGTGCTCAGCCTCGTAGGCTCGCCAGTTCTCGACCAAGCTATCCTTGAAGTCCCTATGCGTCCAGACGCGCTTGAACTCCGTGCACAACTCCTTGTAGTAAGCACGCCCAGCATCCGTCCAGGCATCAGAGTTCTTCTTGCATCTAGCACCCTTCTTGAGGTGGTACGTCATCGTAGCTTGGCGAACAACGCTTCCAGTCTCCTTTTCAACCATGTCTTCCGCCCAAATCGCCCTCTTGGTCTCGTAGACCAGGGTGACCAACGCTAGGTCCCTGTAGCCAAGCTTGTCCACCAATGGCTTCTGGGGGTTGTGCCTCTTCCATTTCCCGAGCACATCTGCATTCCAGTTGTGCCTGACGTACTTGTCAAGGAAACGCAACAGCGGTTTCATCTCCTCGTACTCCAGCAAATCATCCGACTCTTTCCAGTTGCGTATCTCTAAAAGGATCTTGCCCTCGTTGTGTCCCATGAGCTCTCCCTTGGCGTGATCCGCTGATGTGTAACAACAAACAGAACAGAGCCGGTGAGCCACATGCACAGAACATTACACAACAAGACACATTGTACATAGCAGTAGTAATCACAATGATTTACCGTAATATTGCCTCTTGCAAGCCTCAAACAGGTTTGACTTGTTGGCGGCGTATTTGTTGTTGACGGATCTCACCATCAAGCCATTCCAGTACTTTATGGGCGTAGACCCCGCCGGAATGGCGATGCCGCTTGCGAGAATCTCCTGACACATGGTCTTTTCAAGGAGAGTGAAGTGTGCCCACCTCTGAGGGCGCATCGGCTGCTTGTTCCAAATCATCGTGTCAATTTTCTCGTTGACCTGGGCGATGTTCAACTTGTCACTCTCGGGTAGGTCCTTGATGGAGAGCCGTGTCTTGTTCTTCGACCCGCCCCCCTCGTCCACCCTTGTCAACGCGCGCTCCAGCTCGTCGTTGCGCGCCTTCAGGCGGGCGTTCTCGAGAGCAACGGCGTCTTGTCCCCTGTTTGCGGAGTTTCCACGGTGAGGCGCACGATGAGTCTCCCCGCCGTGGCCGATGGCGCGCATCAGCTGCTGGTTGGTGGCAAAACGGCCCGTGGGCGTGGCGGCGACAGCCCCTTGCAAGACCGGGGTGGCAGCGGTAGACGACATGGTAGGATGGTGCTATTGTCTGGTGGTGCTATTGTAGGGTGGTGCTCTCCTTTGCCAACGAAAAAATGAGCGAGGAGCGTCACTTTGAGCTGCGCAGAACAACATGTACACTCATCGATGGTCGTTGCACTTTTCCGAATTCATTCAGCCGACTCGACTTCGGATGGAACCAGTAATGATCGTCGTAGGCCTACGCATTACTTGATTTGATTTTTGGCGCGGCTTTTATTGTACGGAAATTAGACTCGACTTCCGATGGAACCGGTAATGATCGTCGTAGGCCACTCTTTTCCTTGATCTGATTTTTTGGCGCGGCCTTGAAGTCCGATGACTAAGCACCGTATTGTTATTCTCGTAACCCAAAATACGCTGCCATTACCCCCGTATTGCAGGTCGACTGCTCGCCAGCCGCAATTTTTTTGGCGCGCTTCTGATGAACCATCCTCTCGTCATTATTTCTTTGAGTTCACCTCACGACGGCCTTCTACTTCACCATGGCCGCGGATTGGGTGAGGTGCCCAAAATGCAAGAAGTTGGGACAATGGTCCGCCGGCCGCGAGCTATCGGCGCATCTCCGCCGTTGTACCGGCCCGACCCTGTGGGACCAGTTCCCCGTCGGGCAGGAGAGCAACAAGCGGCTGCGCGAGGAAATGACGACGGCGCAGCCCACCGGTGCTCAGACCTTGCGTCAGATCGATGCCGAGATGCACGCGGCGCACGCGAGCGGCACTGTTCGCACGGCTAACCCGCTCGCTTCCATGCCGCCTCTCGATGCTCTCGCGTCTTCGTGGAATGAGGATTCTGACGAAGAGTACAACTTCATTGACTTCGGTGGATTTGACGACGACGACGACGACGATTTCGACGGGGATGCCGAGAATGGGACAACCGCGGATGATGGCGCCTTCGAACAGACGGCAAATACTCTCAACGAGCAAGTGGACCTGGAGTCAGGCACCTTAGAGGTTGAGTCTCACATGGTCAATGGGAAAGAAGTCCTAGTTGAGCTCAACCCCTTTCGGAGATATGCCAGTCTTCCGAACGGTGTGGTGTACCAGCTGCACATGATGAATCTTCTCAACAGCCATCGTCAAATTGATCTCAACCTCTTCTCTGAGATCAACGACTGCGTCAAATATCACGCCCAGGAACACGGCGTTGATTTTGCGACGACCAGGATGTACAGCCGTGACGAACTCGTTCGCATCTCGACTGAAGTTTACAACCTCCACGGCATGAAACCAAAGCTAAACCGAGTGAAACTATCCGACAATACCGAAGCTATTGTGCCGTCATTTGACGTGAAAACAATGCTTCTATCGCTTCTCAATGATCCAACCAGAATGCGGGCGGAAAACTTTGCGCCAAACTATAATCCTTTCACTGGTAGGCCAACTGAACCCGTTACGCATATTGGCGAGATCCACACTGGTTGGGCGTGGGAGGAAGCCAGAGAGCATTACTGTGGAGATGATCCGGATGTCTTCCCGCTTGGTCTTGTATGTTTCTACGACAAAACACACTCTGATCTGTTCGGTGAACTGGCGTGTGCTCCCTTCATTTGCGTTCCAACATTCTTCAACGAAGAATGTCGCTGCGATACAGACTTTTGGGTTACGCTTGGGTATGTTCCGAACCTTGGCGCCGGCAAGGGCAAGGCGAACCAGCAGGAAACGCGCGACAAGCTCCAGGATCAGCACAATTGCATCAGAGTTATCACGGACCAGATTGCCGAACTCAGAGACAAGGGATACTTTTGGACCAAGATAATGGGGAAAGTCGTGAAAGTTGTTGTGTGGATCCACTTCATTACAGGCGATACAGCGGGGCACAACGATCTGTGCCAAAAGTACAATTACAACGGTGTCACAAACTGCGCGTATCGTTGTTGCCTGTGTGGATTGAGCCGGCCCATTGATCAATCCTGCACCCTGATTCCGCAGGCAGTTGCAGCGGAAGCGAGAATGGCAAGTCTTGCTGATCCCATCGCCCAATGTCATCTGCTATCTCTGGCCATGGTGGCACAGGTTGCCCAGGCTCCAGGTGGACTGCATACTTTGTCAATCCACGACATTGTGAACGCGTTTTCTCATGTGCCGCTCTCCGACTTGTTGAACGGCATTTTTGGAATCTGTCCTGCTGAGACGTTGCACGTCCTGGGCAATGGTATCATCAAGTACATGTTCAAATGCATTGTCGAACTTGTCGGGCCTGGCAAGTCCAGGATGGCCGAGAAGGATCTATTTGATGCTCTCCACGAGAATCTTGTACGAGACGCTGCCAGGCAGAGTGAAAGAGATTTTCCGAGGATGACGATACGATCTGGGTTCGGAGACGGAACCAAGATGACAGCTGCGGAGGCATTCGGCAACCTACTCATTCAGCTTTGTGTGTCATACACTGACTCAGGACTTGATCTGTTGCGGGACGGCATGTCCAGGAACAATATTTCTCAGCGAGACTACCGTCATTGCATCAAACTGCTGCTTGCCTTTGATCGATGGTGCCAGCAGTCGAACCCAAAAGACGAAGTCGAAAACAGTGTTGAGTTGCTTGGCGAGCTAATCGAGCTCATTCAGAGCTGTTTCCCGCGGGTTGATGGTAACGGTTGGGAAATTCCAAAGATGCACTCCCTTGCCAAGATGGTATACTACATGCTGAAGTTCGGCTGTGCCAAGGGTGTGTCGGGTCAGACTGGGGAGCGAGCGCTGAAAGAGATCGTAAAGGACCACTCCACGCAGACCCAGCGTAGGGCGGATGTGTTTACTCAACAAGTTGCCACCCGTGAATTTGAGTCCGAGGTTCTCGGTTACGCATTCAACGACATATCCCCATTGTTAGGGTTGGACTACGAACTGGTAGAAAATGCGGACCCGAACATGTGGGATCCGACGGGAAAGTTTACCATGTGGTTCGGCCCTTGCGATCATCGCGAGAGAGGGCCTTTCAGGATTACCTGGTCAGACAAGAGCAAAAACAAGCTCAAGATTGGTGTTTCAAGGGTGTTTCGTTACGCCATTCGCAAGTTTGCGGTTCGACACGGTTGGACGGGTGCATTCGAGGTAGAGGGTTACACTCGATTTGCCATGAACTTCGCGGACTATGATGGCCGCGTCAACTTCCACGCAACTGAGTATCTCATGGGAAGCTCGTGGTACGATCACGCGATGATCCAGTTCGTTGAGGATGGAAAGTCTCTCACAGAGACGGTCTGCCCCGCCAGGGTCCTCGGTTTCTTCCAGTACACAGTACCCGGGATACCGACGCCTCATTTGATCGACAACGAGGGCATGACAACGGACGAGATTGCCGAAAATTGGACTGCAGATAACCATGTGTATGCTGTTGTTCATGCTGCCGACGATTACCTTCCTTGGGAGAAGGTCGAGGACGAGTTTGTTGCTTCCTTCAAGTTCGGCCGTGCAGACAGTTGCATATACATTGTGAAAGCCGAGAGTATTATCGATCCTCTGTTTGTTTTTGGAAACTACGGCGGGAAAGGTGCAAACAAGGATAAGTATTACTGTGTTCTGCCTAGGCGAAAATGGGCGCAGTACTTCAGCAGTCGGATAAACTCAAGTTAGATTATAACAGTCACTAATTTACAACTTCGCCCCCCTTCTTTTTCTTTTTCTTCTTCTTTCTACCACCACAAAAGAATCGTTGCAAGTCATTGTCCTGATCCGACTCTCCCCAATCCGACACATCGCAACCTTCTTTTATTTTCTTTGAAGGAAGTATACCGTATCCGCACACCACACGTCGAAAGTTAGATTTGGGGCCACAGGAAAAGTCAAGATTGTTCAGAGTCAACGGGTATGTGACCTCCTGCTCGAAATCAATGATTGTCTTCTTCCATATGACTATGACGTGTTGGTACCTTGCGTTTGTGATCTCCATGGAAATTATAACCGGGAGCTTGAATAGTGCGAGATTATCAACCAACGATGATAGAGATCGAAACTGAGAAAGATTCAGCGGCCTGGTGCGACTGCAGTTAAATCCAATGCGAAGCAACCACATACATTTCTCTAGCTGATCAGTAACTCCGTTTTTCATCACCCCCTTCGGCAATTGAGTCACGTTGATCTCTCTCAAGAGAGAGCAATTGTCCAATGTGGAGAGATATTTGAAACGAATGGCCTCGTTGCGTGCGCCCATGAGATACAGCAGATTACAGATGCATCCCTGGACGCAATGCTTGAGCTCGTTGTCCGCGTCCCACCAGAAGTTAGTGGATGACTGGAATTCATCGCCTTGTGTGGTGATTTCCGACAGGTCCGGTACAGTGCTGGAATCTATATGCAAACTTTTGGATCGAGCTCCTGCTCCGATGGTAATGACACGGCCGCATTTAACATTCGATAGAGTTCGTGCCTTGTCGATTATCCATCTCTCTCTGTTGAAGTCTGGAACCATTTGCGCGGCTTCGATAAAAACTTTTGACCTTACATCATTGTCTCCAACTTTCCTCTTACGTAGCACCCTAAAAAAAGCTCCCTCATCGGCATCCTTTCTCCACAGTTCAAAATGCGTGAACGCACAGTTCTCAGTTCGTTTGATGTGAGACTTGAGATCTTTCAAGTAGGTTGACACGGGATACCACCTATTTTGTTGCCATTGCCTCACGGCGTCAAATGGCAGGGACTTCACGAACTCAGAGCTGCAGTTGAATACTTTCTTGGTGGCTATGCGTTTGTGATCGTCTGGTATAGACGGATCTCGCTTAATCGCACTCTTCATGTTGCACTTGAACTCATACTTTTTCTCTCCCAAGGGGGTCTCCTTCCAACTAATGTGTGTCATTGTTTGAATCAGCAGACTGTCTTCTTTTATGTCATGGTCGGTGACAGCACGCCGCTTCATTTCCGCAGGGTTACTACAGAACCAGGCTCTCCCCTCAGCTGAGTCCCAACCATCACCCATTCCCTGGAGGGGCACTTCGTCTTCTACGAAGAGATTTTCCTGGAAGGGTCGCCCCAAGTACAAGTCTTTTGTCTTCAATTCGATCTCTAGATTGGCCGCTTCGATGGCGTAGGTTTCCCCAAATGCATCGACTTCGGTATCCTCGGGGCAACCAAAATACTCTTTTAGACGGGTTCCTAGGTCACCATATTCCTCCACTTCTGTAACTGCGTCACATAGTATGCCGATGTTGAGACAGAAGATATGATCAATGGCATATGTGATGGCTCGATAAAATCGCAAGAGCCCAGCAACTCTGGCGTCATTAACGGAAGCAATGGGAAGCGTGTCGGGAGTATCCTGCGCGGCGTACCCGCTAAAATCTGTTGAACTTTCAGTCGGATTGTAATTCGACCCATACAAGCCGTTGATGAACGTCGTAACCCAGCGGTTACGCTCGAACAGACAGTTCAGAAAGCGAGCAGTATGAAACCGGGAGTTGATCCTGTCATCGTCATTCACTCCTGAATTTGCATCGATTAGAACTGCCTCCGTGAATGCATGGAGGAAGTCACGGTTGGAAGCAGCGACATGATTTGACCTTTGACGCTCCCAGCTCGTATCAAACATTGTAGTCAAACCTGATTGCTCCTGCCCGTACCTGCACCTGGAGACAGATCGCAGATTGCGATGTCGAGGACCCTCATTAGTGACCTCGGTGACTCTATCAGTCGACTTTTGAAATTCCTCGTAGCTTGAGAACATCGGCGGGCATACAAAGTGAAGGTCTTCCATTGATTCCTCGCGGTCCAAGTCTCCAGGCAATTCAGGGAACACACCGAAGTGGCGCAAAATCATCTCGGGTATAATCGGGAGAAGCTCATGAAGAACAAAAGCCTCGCCAAATCTGCTGTCGCATCTACGACAGAACAGCATGCACTGGTGTCCGTTGCCCCGAAAAAGATAATCGTCATGCTGAGGCTTCGAAATGACAATGGATACACTCTGTAACAGCTCCATGGGTATCTCGTAAAGGCTGCACTTTTTGTTTCCCGAAAGCAAACGAGCAGAGACTCCGTGTGTGACGGCAGAAAGCGGAAACATTGTCGACTGGGCAGCGTAGAAGACAAGTTTTTCTGCCAACGCCAGAAGGAAATCATCCGATGCTATGGTATTCCCTACTGAATCTGCATACTGGCTGGCAACATGCTCGAGCCACTCTCGCTTGAGGCGTAGGCCTGTTATCGGCGATAGTAGGTTACATTTGAGGGTGCAAAGGGCGTTCAGTATGTCCATTATGACGCTCTCAATGAATCCGTCGTTGCCGTAAGAAGGCTCGGCGTCGGGAGGAAGGCGGAGTGTAACCCTGTCGTAGTGTTTCATCCAAGCCACGACGAAACTGTACTTGGGTAGAAGGAGCATATGGGATCCCTTGCACGTCCAAAATTCGCTGGCGGATATGTTGTCCACCGCAGGAAAATGAAACCCAATCGAAGTGAGTGCATCCTTGGTCTCCTGATAGGTGTCCTTTACATTGCGGCTCTGGGGTATGTCGAATTTGACATCGAGTTGGCCGTGACGACGTGCTTGGAGGACTTGGCAGATCTGGATCAGACGTTCCTGGATCGACGAGAACACCATCTCCCGCGATGTATACAGGCAGCCAATCTCGGTAACCTTCTCATCAGGATCATACCGAAATAGAATCATCGAATTGACATTGAAGGCAGATAGTTCGCGATCGGCGTTGGCCTTTGTATAGACGTCGACGAACCCAAGGAATTCAACAGTCTTGGCAAAGCGCTTTAAGAAGGCCAACGCCCTGGCATTCATATCATCTTCTTCGTTCCAGTCCTCATCGTCTGAGTTGTCAGCCTCAGGCACAACTGTTATAGCGTTGTTAAGCACGGACAAGATGGTCCTCCACAGCATTCCATTCTGGGGGATAGTGGCCGAATGCCACACGCGCGCGGTATCTCCCAGCGTATCGACGTGATCAATTAATTCGATGTCATCGTCTCCAGGTAGGGTTAACGACTTCGCAGACACGTCCGAGGACCCTACGAAAATGTCGTTCCCAGTCCTGAAATTGGTATCTGTCTCCGTGATGTTCGCTCGCGTTTTGGGTCTGTTGCGCATAACTTTCCTTGCGAGGACATCGATCGGTGCCGTCATCCATTGGCAGTCAATCGTCTGCTGCGGACGAAAGAAGGTGAAATCTTTGCTGCGGCGATTGTTGCTTGTCGGGGAAGGCCGAGGGCGGAATATTTCTGTTTGGGAGAGCATTGGACTGTGGCACCCTATATACCCAGACTCGGGATCATGGTCTGGGCCTTTGATACTTGGCCGCGGCTTGGATTTCATAGATAACAGCCAATCAAACTGAGGTTTGGATGAAACGGTCGATCGACTTCGTGATTCGCCTCCACCTCGGGGATACCGAACACTCTGAGGTGATTCGTTGGTGAGTCCTTTGACACGCAGGTGAATACCAAGGGATTTCCAGTATGCCGATTTAGCATAGATCCCCGCATTGTGATCTGGAGGGAGGTAGGTACGGCCCCAGGCAGGGGCGCTTGACGCTGCGGTGTTGGATTCATTTCGAGTTGGAAATGAATTAAAGGAGATGAGGAAAAAATAACGATGAAAATATCAAATCTGCACAGTGCACCTACCTGCTTTTCTCCTTGGGCTCATACGTCGTTTGACCTTCTTGGGTGTTGGACCTTGCTCCTCCTCGTCTCCCCCCTCGTCTGAGTCTGAACCAGGGGCACTCGACGCTACGGTGATGGATTCATTTCGGGTTGGAAATGAATTAAAGGAGATGAGGAAAAAATAATGATGAAAATATCAAATCTGCACAGTGCACCTACCTGCTTTTCTCCTTGGACTCATACGTCGTTCAACCTTCTTGGATGTTGAACCTGGCTCCTCCTCTTCTCCCCCCTCGTCTGAGTCTGAATCTGAACCGTCGGGGGCGGGTTTTCGTTTCTTTCGTTTCTTGGGGGTCTTGGCAACAGCTTCTAGAGCATCACCTAGGTCGACGGCTGTGCTGTCAGCAACAGCGTCCATCTCGTCAGCGGATCTCTCTACAGCGTCGTCCTCCTCCACCTTCCCCTCCTCCGACTTATTCGTCTGAGACCTGAGCTTCCGCGGCATCGTCTAAATAGCAAACTGACTAAACCAGACGCGCAGCGAAGCCACGCCGCGAATCGCTCGAACTGGCAGCAATCGCACGCCAAGGTAAAACCTCGGGGGTGTGGATACGTTGTCAGAGAGCGACGGCGGCACAGATTCTTCGACTTGGTCTGCTGAGCAACGACGCGAGCCAAGGATGCCAAAGTTGAACCGTTAAGGATACAATATCGGCCCTCTTCCCTCCGAACGCATGCGCAAGGGGTTACGAGGCGGCTGACGTCAGCAACAACGATACCGATTGTCGATGAACGAAGGTTTGACAGGCGGCTGGAACGATGGGTGGAAGCGGCGGAATGACAAGAAGGATGGGGGGGTTGGCGGGGAGGTTAAGGCTGCCGAGAGTTGACGAGGGAAGATCTTGACGCTGGACGGATGACGCGATGGTCTGACGATGGGTGGGAACGCGGAACACGAAGATGGTGAGAATAAGTAACATAATATGAATACGGCAAACAGTGAAAGCAAAATTTGGGCATAGGTTCCCCCCTGGCGAAAAATGCATCGCAAGTAAACGCCCAGGGGGGCGACCGGCCTTGGCAGGTTTTGGTCTTATTGTCCGAATCTTGGAATGGGGTCTTCTCCCTCGTCATCCTCCAACATTTGACGCCGTGAGGAGGGTACCCGCCGCACAGAGCTCCAACTGCTTGCAGGCGAGAAGCTCTCCCACGACGGCATCCGTCTACTCCAGCTCCCCCGCGAGGCAGACAAGCGGCCGCTAGGCCCCGCTCTATCACGTTCACCAAAAGTTGGACGACTCACCAATCCTCCCTTCAAAGAATTTGATGGAGGACGGCAGCGAGGACGGTGAGTTGAGAGCAGGACGGTACAAAAGAGACGAGGAGATAAAGCAACACGAACAAGGCCGCAGTCGCGCCGATACGAGACGCCGCCCGACGATAATCAACACCGATACAACTGGCCAACGGCACAAGTTATCCGACTCGACCCGTCGGGATCGCCGGCAGCCATCATGTCGCCGAGAAATAAAACACAACGCCTGTGCAACGCCGCTGAGCCACGCGCGCGAGGTACCGCCGACGGGCAACCAATAGGCTGCAAGCGGCGGCGAGCAGATCGCCCCAAAAACGCACCAGAAGGGGCCGCAGCGGGCGGCAGGCGGGGCAGGCGGATGACGATGAAGCCCGGGGGGTTGGACAAATACGGCAGTTCGATGAATACGCGTGTCGCGGCGGAAGGATGAAGGACGACGCGGGGCGAACGGCGGGGATCGCTAGGAGAGCGCCCTATCTTCTCTGCGTCAGGAGGGTCGGGCGGTGGGACGAAGGATGCGGATAGCGGGCGAGCGGCAACGTCAGACGGCGGCCGGGCACGGGGCCGGGGGAGGGGTTGTTCGGTGATGTTGTTTCGGTTGCCGGCGTGCGGGTTTTGATGGGTGTGGGATTGCGGACGGCGCCGCTTGCTGGTTGATGGGTGAAAGATAATAAAAATAATAGTTCGTGATAGATAATGATGTTTATAGTAATATGGCGAGCTATTTGACAGGAAAATTGTGTCAAAGGGTGGCGGGATAGTTAGGTGATAATCGGGATGGGGGGAGGGCGGGCAAGCGGTCGGGTAGCATGACGCAGTGCGGTCCTTTTTTGTGCACATGAATTGGTGTCTCAAACGGACATCAAGGTGTGCCAAGAGATATGGCTGAGATTGTGTACATTGCATGATGTGTATAACGGACATTGAAGGGTCTTTTTTTGGCCATCTTCCTTTTCGGACATGGGAATTGAGTTATTTTGGACATTTATGTGAGTTGTCGGACATCCATGTGCAATGGCTATACATTATGTATGACAAACAGACATAATGTCTGTCGAATGAACATAATGACCAACATAGTATGCATTAATGTCCGGACTTGCACCTAGGAGGTCTTCAGATGCTGAGGCCCAACTTTGAGGCTTGGAATGCCGTGTTGAGGTGGAAGGAAGACCAGCCATTGCCACCCACAGCTGTTGTAG